>JAMKQA010011321.1:0-13843 GCA_024699735.1 Posidonia australis
GGGACCTCCGATTGGACCCCCTAAACAAACACCAAAAATCTTGCATAAAACATATGGTGTAGACCCTCGAGTCTACTCCAAAACCCAACAAACAAAACTAAAATCCATTCACCATGCATCAAGATATAAAATCACAAAAGTAGAAGGGTCAAAATGACCCAAAACACAACATTCGCCATAAATGCCAATAAATGCTCCATAAATACACAATAAATCACATAAATTCTAGGAAGGTAAACTTACCTAGTTTTCATGTAATCCTAGAATTTTCTACCAATTTCATGCTCTTTATTACTCGAAGTGGAGATGCGTACCTGAGAAACGCCTCCGGCGATCTTCGACCGACTCCAACGAGCTCTGGCGCAACCATGGCCATAGGGCACACCATGCGAGCTCCGCACACCACCATCAGCAACCACAACGCTCCGCTTCGCTCCATCGACCTCTTCCTCTCTCTCGGAGCACGCGCGATGCAGGGAGAAAACAGAGGAGGTAAGGGAGACGAGTGGAAAGGAAGAAAGGGAATGAGAAGGAAGGAGAAGGAGAAGTGAGGAGGAAGGGAAAGAAGGTGGAGGAGGAGGAGGAGTAGCGTGCCACTAAGGAGGAGGGGAAAGGAAGAAGAAGGAAGGAGGAGACGGCGATGGGTGGTGAGGAGAGGTGCGGTGCGGCTTATAAAGCCTGCGCCCGCAGTAGCTGAAAACGTGCTCACCCGCGTGTCTCAGCCACCGGCACACCACACGAGTAGCCAACCGCCAGCCACCACCAACGAGGCCAACTGCAAACCTCAACCACCAGCCCACACATGCAGGCCCCACAGGGACCCCACACCTGAGCCCCACACGGACCCACACCTGGGCCCCACATGCACAGTGCCAACCACGCATAGGGACACACAAATAGAGGCCAGCCCACGAGGCCCAAGCCTAAAAGCACAAAACCACACAATGGGCCTCGGAACAGTAATACCCGTCCAGGAATAAAATTCATAAAATATATATAATTAAAAAATGAATTTTACGGGTGTTACACTCTGATATGCTGAGTTCTAGTGATTCGGATAGCCTAGAGAAGATGAGAAAAGTGAAGTACAATGGTTTTTCTACTACATAGTTTCGCTAATAGTAGCACTGTTGGCTTCAGTCAAGCATATTCTAGTGCTCCTAGAGGAAACCAATGTGGTCAAGTGGGCCATTTTGCTATTAATTGTCCTCGTTCATGGTAGGCTTCGAACTAGGTAGTGTACTACAACTGTGGGAAGTTGGGGCATACTTAGAAGTAGGGGTGCACACGGTTCGGTCAAAACCGGTTAATCGAATCGAACCGAACCATTTTTAATGGTTCAATTTGGTTAAAGTGTATTGAATGGTTCGGTTCGGTTCTCCAATCTTGGAACCATCCTTAGTGGTTCGGTTCTTGGTTCTGAGTGTGGTTAACTAAACTGAACCAAGAATCGATTTATATATTAATATTATATATATATATAATATAATTATTAATATGTAATATAATATATATATATTCTCAAATCCACATGTTCAATATCCCATCAACTCTAATTTATATTGCCACAAGATGTCATGATCATTACTTAGTATTTACTTCCATGACCACAAGTTCATAATTGTTTACAATCTTGACCGAGAACCGAACCGAACCAATCGATTTTTGAACGGTTCGGTTAGGTTTGGTTCTAAGTATACACATGGTTCGATTCGGTTCCAATATAGTCAGAACCGATAGATATGGTTTGGTTCATGGTTCTTAATAGAACCGAACCGAACTGAACCATGTGCACCCCTACTTCGAAGTACTACCTAGATCCTCCCAAGAAGGAAGGGAGTGCACCACAACAGCCGATGAAGGGACGAGTGTTTATCATTTCAGCTCCTAATGTTGGAACTTCATGAGACATAGTAGAGGGTAAGAATGAGTAGTGGTGTTGTACAACCTTCTACGTAATTATTGTAATCTCTCTTGTATTCTAGACAACTGTCTGATTTGGAATAATGCAGTTTTGTTGGTGTACTTGGCCATTAAGTTCTTTTCTTGTGGCAATCTTGATGGCCAAGATATTATTTGACTCAAGGAGTTCATTCTCCTATGTCTCTGATCACTCTTTTGTGGTGGAGATGGAGGATAAGCAGGTTAGACTGGCCTTTCATTTCAATGTAGTAACGCTACTAGGGGAGCACAATTTAGCCTAGAAGTATCTATGGTCTGTTGGCTTGACGCTGAATGGTAAAGAGTTTGATACCAGTCTTATCATTATGGACATGCAGGAGTACGATGTAATACTCAGCGTGGACTGGTTGGCGCAGCAGTCTGCTTTGATCGATTGTGCTCAAAAAAGAACATATTTTTGGTCTTCCGGAGATAGTTCCTATTTTATGTAAGGTGTGTACTGGGGTGAGCCTTAGCTTGTCATTTCAACAATAAAGACTTACAAGTCACTAGTTAAGGACTATGTAGGGTATCTAGCTAGTATAATTACCTCTACTTCACCTAAGTTGGGTGTTCACAACATCTTTGTGATTTGTGAATATCCCGATGTGCTCTCTGACGATTTGTCTAACATGCCAACATACAAGGAAGTAGAGTTATTGATCGAACTGGTTCCAAGGTCAGGTGCTGTTTTGAAGCCTCCATACCGTATGATACTAACGGAGCTGAGAGAGCTCAAGACCTAGTTGTAAGAGTTACTGGACAAGGGTTTTATTAGGCCTAGTGTTTCTCCATGGGGAGCGCTTGTCTTGTTTGTCCACAAGAAGAATGGTTCATTCCGGTTATGTATCGACTACTGAATGCTAAACCAAATCACGGTGAAGAATAAGTATCCATTGTCCCACATTGATAAGCTATTTGACCATCTCTAGTATGTTTCTGTATTTTCGAAGATTGATTTGAGCTCAAGGTATCACTAGCTAAGGATATAAGACTCAGAAATCCAGAATACAGCTTTCTGGACACGGTACGGTCATTATGAGTTTACGGTTATGCCCTTCGGCTTAACCAATGCACTAGTAGTGTTTATGGATTTAATGAACAAGATATTTAGCCCTTTTCTAGACCAGTTTGTGGTAGTATTTGTGGATGACGTATTGGTCTATTCTCTGAGCATTGAGACTCACACCTTACACTTGAGGATAGTGTTGGATACTTTGAGGCAACATTAACTATATGACAATTTCTCCAAGTATAAGTTCTGGTTGAGCGAAGTAATGTTCCTAAGTCATTTGATTTCTAGAGAAGACATCAGAGTGAACCTTGCCAAGGTAGAGGTGGTGAGTAGTTGGGTGAGGCCCAGGACAATGACGGAGATCTGAAGTTTCTTGAGTTTGGTGGGCTACTATAGGAGGTTTATTAAGGATTTCATCTCCATAGCCACACCTTGATAGAGTTGACTAAGAAGGGAGTCCTATTTAGTTGGACCCACGATTGTGAACCAAGCTTCAATGAGTTGAAGGCTTGTCTGGTTTCTACTCCAGTGTTAACTCTACCTTCTGGAAGTGGTGGCTTCAAGGTGTATAGTGATGCCAGTGGTGTGGGGTTGAGTTGTGTTTTGATTCAGCATAGCAATGTCATAGCGTATGCTTTTGATAGTGTTGGATACTTAAAGCAACATTAACATTATGCCAAGTTCTCCAAGTATAAGTTTTGGCTAGGCGAAGTTATGTTCCTCAGTCATTTGATTTCTTGAGAAGACATTAGAGTGAACCTTGCGAACGTAGAGGTGGTAACTAGTTAGGAGAGGCCCAAGACAATGATGGAGATCTGAAGTTTCTTGAGTTTGGCGGGCTACTATAGGAGGTTCATTAAGGATTTCTTCTCTATAGCCATGTCTTGATTGAGTTGACTAAGAAGGGAGTCCTATTTAGTTGGACCCACGATTGTGAAGTAAGCTTCAATGAGTTGAAGGCTCGTTTGATTTCTACTTCCGTGTTAACTCTACCTTCCGAAAGTGGTGGCTTCAAGGTGTATAGTGATGCCAGTGGTGTGGGATTGGGTTGTGTTTTGATGCAGCATAGCAATGTCATAGCGTATGCTTCTGGCTATTTTAAGGATCAAGAGAACAACTATCCTACCCATGATCTGGAGATGGTTGCTGTAGTGTTTGCTTTTAAGCTTTGGCGACATTATCTGTATGGAGAAATATTTGAGGTCTTCACCGATCATCAGAGCTTAAAATATATCTTCATGCAAAGGGTCCTCAACTTAAGGTAGTGCAGGTGGGTAGAGTATTTGGAGGACTATGATTTTAGTCTGTCCTACCACCCTTGGAAGGCCAACATGGTTGTCGATGCTTTGAGTCAATGTATGCACGTGATGGTGAGCTTGATGGTCAAGGAGTGGACCATTATGGAGGATTTGGTAGGCTACAGGCTGAGAAGGCAAGTTCAGGGAACAGTTGGCGCCTGAGTGGCTAACTTATCTATTTAGCCCAAGTTGGTGGAATTCATTGTCACCTATCAGTAGCTGAATCATTTTGTTCAGGCTATCTTTGAGAAGTTGGAGGCTAATAGAGAGTCTCATTTTTCTGTTGGGGCATATGAAGAGTTGAGATAAAATCTGCGCTTGTGTGTGCCTCAACACGACGAGACTCGGTAGAGGTTGTTGGATGAAGCCCACTGGTCCAGTACACCATTCACCCAAGGAGCATGAAGATGTACTAGGACCTAAAGAAGAACTTTTGGTGGCCTGACATGAAAAGAGATGTTGTTGACCATGGACAAGGTGTACAACCTGCCAGTTGGTCAAAGTAGAGCATGAGAGAACTGAGAAGACTTTTTAGCTTTTGGACATTCCCGTGTGGAAATGTGTAGACACCCCAATTTTGCAAGATTGTAAGTAGTCTTCGCTGAGTGGAAGTGTGTGTGCTGGATTCTCAATCATTATCACCAAAGTCAACTAGACATCTTCACCTTGTTTTACCCATAGAACTAGCCCAAACCTCTGATTCAACCTAAAACCCTAATGGATCAATTAGTTCACCAAACCAAAATCCAAATCGTAGTTACATCTCAAACCCATCCAAATCTATGCAAATCCACCAAGCTAAGTAGAATAAAACTTAATTACATAACAAACCAAGCTCGTACTTGCAAATCTCGTTTAGGCCCATTCACCCATGAAAGCCCACAAACTTAACCCGGGTTTCATCTACAAACCCTAACGTAATCATGAAATTGATCTTCACCTTCCATTCAAAAATATGCAAATCCTACAAACCAAGATAATAACCTAAGACCTAATTGCACCCTAAATCCAAACTTCAATCCAAAAACAAACCCAAGCCCAACTTCCTCCAAATTAGCCTACATCAGCCATTTTGATATCAAACCAGTGGCCCCAATGAACTGATCACATAACACATCATCACCCAATGCACTTCATGCCTCCAACAGCCATCATCACCTTCACTTGTTAAACCCTAGTAGCCACTGTCCACATGTCTGGGATCCATGCACATAGATGGGATAGGAGAAGGGAAGGTGGAATGTTGTTTAGGTTGTTAAGAAGTTGTTTAGGTGGTTATAGTTTTGTTTGAGTGGGTTGTTAAGGTGGTGGGTTGTTACGGGTTCAGTTGGTGGTTTGTTGCAGCTGGTGGTCTTCCTTGGCTATAAAAGGGGACTGACGGTGGACTGAAGCAAGGGGGAGAGGGATTTTCAGCCGGAGAAGGGTGATCTTCAAGCTTCTATGCTCGTTGGAGTTCACTGAACCCAATCCATCTCAACGGCTGGAAGAGAAGAAGAGAGGAGGGAAGGAGGCTTGAGCAGGAGATCAACATGCACACTCAGCCCCTCGGATCACTTGTTCGCTTCATCATCTTCCCCACCTCTCGAAGGTCCCCTACAAGTTCCAGCTCCCAGTGCCACTGAACTCGAGCCGAAGAGACCATCATCACCGGAGAAGACACTGAACTCAGGTAAGTTTCTCCACCTCTTCATGGCATGCATGCATCAGAGTAGCTCCCTGGTAGGAATCTCTTCATTATCCTTCATCCATGAGGCCGTGCTGCCGTGAGAAAGAGAGAGAGAGAGCGTCGCGAAAACTAGATCGTCGCTGGAACTACACCACAGCGAAGTTAGCCATGCAGGAAGTAGAGGGAGCCTGAAGACCTCCAAGCCTCCGATCACTTGTCTCCCATCCACCCTCCGACCACTCGCGACCGCCAGTTGCCCGTGTCAGGCGCCTCTAGTGTAACTGAGCTCGAGCTGGAGAAGACATCGTTGCCGGCGATGACGACTGGTGGTGAAGCACGACCGAACTCTCCGCTCATTGCAGTGCCTCCTTGGCCCCTGAGGAACGATCCTCAGTGCTTCCCCAACGCTCCAGTGTAGCCAAAGTTCCATTTCGAGCCTAGGGTAGCCTCCCCAGCCAAGCTCGTAGGGGATTGCAGTGTCGGCGGTGAGATCGATAGAGAGAAGCACCTACACGTTTCTACTCGCATCCATGCCCTCATACATCTTTCACTTCTCCTCTTGAACCCTCCTGAAGTCCCAGACCATCACGCCACTGCCTTCAGCAGCATCAGTCTTCTCGAGCATTCCGTCGGAACAGCAACGCCGATGAGCGAGGCGGAGAGAGGCAACCAGCCGTTCGATCCTTCACAGGAGTCGTTGGATCACTCTATTTCGCTTTCTTCTTGCTTCTCTGGGGGTCTGATACGAGATCGAGCGTCGGGGAAGACCTGGATGGCTTCCCTAGGTGGTCGTCGCCGACGAAGTTAGTCACCGACGACCGACGAGGTTTCTTTTAAACGGTTTTAGTAAAAACTTCTCTCTCTTTTCTTTTCTTGCAGGTAAGTCCTTTTATTTAACTTTTAGATCCCTGCTTATATTTTTAAATCCTTTTAATAATATTTGTCTTGAAATATTATAGAGGAACCCCTGTAAGCCTTTTTTAATGTTTTCCAAGTTTAATATTTTGACATAAACCCACTAGTTTACTTTTCTTACATTTTAAATCCAGCATTTTTGCATAAGAAACCCTGAACTTTACTGAAATACTTCTGAAAGCATATTTCTCTATCAAAAGTGCAAATTAAACCCTGAGAATTCAAATATTTGCACAAATGTGACTTAAATTGCATTTTAGTCCTTGAACTTTACTGAATTCACACTAAATGCATGTTTTCTAGGGTAAAATTACTGAATTGCCCTTGGAACTTTCTGATTTCAACATGGATTCTTTTTCTTGCATATTTTACTCTAAATTTTCACAAAATTGCATTAAATACATGTTTTAGTGGTAAATTACATTTTAACCCCTGGGAACCTTCAAATTGACCAAAATGCACAGATTTGCACATTCGACACCAGATTTCATAAAAATTACATGAAATGGGTTTTTCTATGTATTTTTGATGATTCAACTTCAGAATTTAAGTTTTCATTCAGAATTTGGATTTTTTGCACTAAAGCCCCTGGAATTCACATTTTTACACTCTTACATGCATTTTGCACATTTTGTTGCTATTTTTCATGCAAGTTTTCTCGTGATTTCTTTCTTACATCGTGCATGCATTTCTAACTCATTTCAAGCTTAGTTTTTCCATCGTTTCCTGGATTTCTTCAGATTTTCGTGTTTTGACTTGATTTGGCTTTTCATCGCCCGAGGGCTTACATTAACAGGCTTAACCATGCTGACATTGTCCTGAATGAGGATTATTTTCCCCAACTTGATTTTCTCGGATTTATTCAAATTTCTGCAGATTTGCGAGACATTTTCAGATAGTTTCTTGATTTTCACGATTTTCCTCATCGCCCATGGGCGTACAGTAAAGCGACATTCTCAATGCCTACATTTGACCTTCGGATTAACTTTTTCCCTTTATTTCATTTCTTCTCTTTGATTTGGCATGTTTTTCAGTCATCTTCATCATGTGCATTCTAAATAGGCAAGCACACATCCAATAGACCATTTAGCATGTAAGAAACCTAGAAGGACCGAGTTCCTTGAGCGCATGTGGGTGCCTAACCCCTTCACCATACGTAACAAGTATCCTTACACTTTCTCTGGCCTACATTGATTTGTGCATTTCATTCATTAGGCACGGAGCATACATGTTTTCTTCATCTTGTTTTCTTCATGGTTTTCTTTGGTGTTTGGTTTTCCTCGTCTTTCCATTAATAGACTAGGTGGTGACTCCTTTCCTTATCCTTTCTTATCTTTCCTTGGTGTATCCAAGTCTAGCCTTCTTCTCCGAATTCACCATCTTCACCGTAACCATATCGGGACTCCTCGTGTGCTTCCATGCACCGGTGAGGAGAGCCATGCAGGGTTCCACCGGCATGGTCACAAAATGGAAACACATCTCCATGGATTTTGTGATTGGTTTGCTGTGCACAAAGAGCAAGAACAACACCGTGTGGATGATCATGGATCAGCTAACCATGTCCACACACTTCTTGGCTATCCAGGTTGTAGGATCATGTGGCTTCTCTAGAGGGGAGGTGAATAGAGAATTTTAATTTTCTAATATAAAATTATCCAATTTTAGATGTAATATTGATAAAATGAAGTATGTAGCAAGAAGTTATATCAAAATCATACAAGATTGAAAATTATACTACACATGCACATGAAGGAGATAAGAGACAATGAAGATATACATTATTTATAGTGGTTCGGCCAAACCCCAGCCTAGTCCACTCTTCAAGACCCTCTTGAGATTTTCCCTTTATATGCAAAGTATGCAACACTTACTTGTGTTCGCAATCCCACCAAGACAATCCTAGCTCTTTCCACTTCTCGTTCCCCAAGAAGTTAGAGCCTCCCCTTGTACTTTACTATCAAAGACTTCCCTCTCACAGAGCTCATTTACACTTGTAATACAATCTTGCTTATGGGAGAATGAGGACAGAATTTGAGCAGGGAATTAAATAAGTACAAGTATCTCAGAGAATGTGTATTAGAAAGACACATCGAAGCCCTATTTATAGCCGAGGAACCATCGAAAGCATGTGTCTAATGGCTAGAAAACGGTCAAAAAATAGCTATCTAATCGGTATACCATTTTGATCATCGGTATGCCAAACCAGTCTTCAATCAGCAATTCATGGGCAATTCGGTATGCCGGAACTATTTCGGCATGCCGAATTTTCCTGAGACGGTATACCATTCTAACCCGATATTCCGTTTTTCCTTCAATTTTGCCATCACAGTATTTTTCAGAACTCCGTTGTATGTGCCGATTGCTCCTGCTTCGGTATGTCGTTTTTCTTCTGTATGCCATTTCTGGATTCTTCATCTTCAGTTTTGGAGTGCCGTTTTGTATGCCAATTTTGGTTGTATCGGTATACCGTTTTTCCTTCGGTATGCCGATTTTGATACTTTCTTAAATTTACAACAAAATCTAAGTATACATAACTCAATATACATTTCCAATATATCATACAGTTTACATGACCTTCAACTTTTTCTAAGTACGTCATTTACAAAGTGATTTCTTCTTTCCTGAAAATATATAAAAATTCATTAGTCCAGATATAATCATCAAAACAAAATATATTTCTAACAATCTCCACCTTTTTGATGATGACAAAAATATCAATTATAAGTGATAATCATATTTCAATATGCTCCCCCTTAAACTTAGCTTCCCCTTTTCATAGATGTTTATTATCCTTGAAATTTATATATATTTTACTTTTCTCCCCCTTTTTGACATAATCAAAAAAATGTGATACGAAATGGACAACTTTTCCTTTTGGAGCTATAACCATGATATAGAATCAATACCATCAACCAAAACAAATAGCAGTAATCAAAACATAGAAATAGAGTAATTAATGATTCAAGTGAAATACTATAAATGTCCAAATCTCAATCAACGTAAACAGATAACCAAATTACAATACTAAAACTAAGGAGAGGGCAGATTTATGTGTTCAAGAATATCCTAGTGATGTTCTTGAAGCGTGTCCTGGTACGGCTCGACCTGATCATTCAGTTTCTTGATGCCTTCCATATATTCTTGATGTCTTTGATTTTTTTGAAGCATCAAGTCAGAAATAAGTTTCTGTTGTTGAATTTGGATATCCATCATTTTCTTATGTTGAAGTGATAGCTTGGCCATTTGTTGTTTAAGAGAATCCAATTTCTTAGTCGTGCCAGACTGTTCTTTCGCCTCTTCTTTAGAACTGGTGTCTTCATGTCATGTCCTTGTTTGTGATGGTGTAAAAGAGGAACCCACTGGAAGATTTTTGAGTTTACTATGAAGCTCAATGGATTGTTCCTTTTTGGCAATGGCTTGAGTTCCTAAGGGTTTGGTTTTGACGGGTAGACTTGGTTTGTCATCAAGAGAAATTTCATAATTTTCAAACAAATATGTTAAGGGAGGTCCAAAAAACAACTTTGTTTTTACATGAGTGATAGAGTGAAAAATCACTTCACCCCAATTAACCGGAATTTGTTTGACAATAGCATAGACAGATTTAAAGGTGAGTTCACTCAATTCATCTTGATGGCCCTTCTTTTGAACTAAGTTGGCGACCACAATGTAGGCAATAATCCGAGATTGTTTGGTGAGTTGTTTGATCTTAGTGGGTTTGAATGTGCTCCTAGGGTTTAAGGAGATAGCTTTGTTTATTTCACTATAGGACCAATCTAACTCATAGATAGATAGGGTGATGTCGGTCTTAGAATATGGAATTTTAAATAATTGACCTAGTAAGACATCATCAAATTCTATGGTAGTGCCACATATATAGGAATGTGCTAGAGAGTGAGAATATGTGATATTGGCATAAAATTGGGATACGAGGGTAGGATAATACAACCTATCACCTATAGAACTTCGAAATGGAATTAAACCTTGGAAATCAAACAAAGGTCTAATGGATTCGAGTTCATGAAAGATGATTCATCTTCTAGTGAGTACCTCTTTGTTTGCAAAGCGTTCCCGGTGAGCTTTCATGACATCATTGTCAACAAACCGATATTTGGGAGCTTGGGTATTAGATGCTGCCGGTGTGCCTTCCATTTGCTTCCTCTTTCGCTTAGATGCGAGCATCTTCTTGGGCGCCATTGGTGGAGGAGCGGAAAGGAAGGGACGAAGAAGCTTGAAAAAGATGAACTCTTGGATGAGGGGAAGAAAGGAGAGAAATGGGCGGAAGGGATCGGTCGGCCGTATTTTAAAACAATGAAGAAAATCCCTAGATTTTGGGTTTAAAAATAGGATTCGCGAGTGATTCGGTATACCGAAATATTTTCGGTATGCCGAAATCATCTATAGGAGATTTTAGAAGGTGTATCGGTACATGCTTCGGTGTACCGAAAAAATGAACTCAGGAGATTTCGGTATATCGCATATTTTCGGTATGTCAAAACATTCATTCTAAAAAAATCTGTCATAAAATCGATATACCGTTGTAATTTCAGTATGCCGATCCAGTAATTTTCGACAGATACCTTTGGTATTCCGAAAATGCACACAAATTAATTTTTTATGTGATATCTGATAATTGGCAAATACCTAGATCTCTTCTAATTTTAACAAATTGTTGTTCATTAAGGGATTTTGTAAATATATCTGCCAACTGTTCCGTAGTTGAAATAAATTCCAACTTAATATCATTTTTAAGTACATGATCTCTTAGGAAATGATGTCTTACATCTATGTGTTTAGTCCTAGAGTGATGAACTGGATTTTTAGATAAATTTATAGCACTTGTGTTATCACAAAATATTGGAGTTGTTGATAACATTATATTAAAGTCTTGTAGTGTTTGTTTCATCCATAGTATTTGGGCATAACAACACCCGACTACAATATATTCAGCCTCTATTGTTGAGAGTGCTACACTATTTTGTTTCTTACTAAACCTAGAAACTAAAGAGTATCCTAGAAATTGACATGTTCCACTAGTACTTTTCCTATCAGTTCTACAACCCACATAATCAGCATCACTATATTCTATAAGATCCAAGCTAGTGTTTTTAGGATAATATAACCCAAAATTAATTGACCCTTGAAGATATCTTAGAATTCTCTTAACTGCTTTCAAATGTGATTCCATAGGAGAGGCTTGAAATCTTGCACACAGGCATAGACTAAAGATTATATCAGGTCTACTTGCAGTTAGATACAAAAGTGATCCAATAATTCTCCTATATAATTTTTGATCTACCTTTTTCTCATCTTTTTCTAACTTGGTGGAGGTGCCTATAGGTGTCCTAACTATTTTACTTTGATCCATTACAAATTTCTTCAACAACTCTCTAGTATATTTTTCTTGATTTATAAAAATCCCATCAATAGTTTGCTTAATTTGTAATCCAAGAAAGAATGTTAGTTCTCCCATCATACTCATTTCAAATTCTTTTTGCATAATGTAACATCTGGGCCTGATTATCCATTTTTATTATAAACCATGTAATTATTTGCAATATTGTGTTTAATGGTTTATTAATGGATAATCTGTTGTTTCTTGGTTGTGTGAAGTGGTGGTTGGCTTTCTGTGCATCTGCTGGTGGTTTGGGACCCATGTGGAGTCCGGTTGGAGGATGCACAGTTGTCTTGATTTACGTGCCATTCTTTCCTCTTTTCTTTTCTTCCTCTTTCTCCTCCTTTTCTCTCACGAGCCACACCCTTCCACTGATTCCTCTTCTTCTTCTTCTTTCTCCTCTTCCACCCATGCCACCAGCGACGGAGGCCCGTGCCTCCCCATCTTGTCCGACGGGATGGGTGGCCAGCGCCAAGTGGTCGGTGGCGGAAATAAGAGAGGGAGGCAGGAATGGGCAGAGCAGAGGAATAGTGCAGCGAGAGAGGAAAGGAAGAGAAGGAAGGGAGCTGAGGCGCGCGAGTTGGGAGGAGGTGGTGAGCCGTCCGTGCGTTCCGTCGGAGCTTGTGGAGGCTTGCCGGAGTGTGGTAAGGGTCGCGTGAGGCCTAAGTCAGGTACGCGACCCCTTCTCCTCC
Organism: Posidonia australis; assembly: GCA_024699735.1. NCBI lineage: Eukaryota > Viridiplantae > Streptophyta > Magnoliopsida > Alismatales > Posidoniaceae > Posidonia > Posidonia australis. Next base: position 12,920 of record JAMKQA010011321.1, read on the forward strand.
TTCCGTTCTATATTTGGTTAACAGTAGGTTAAATGCATGAATATCGTAATAAATGCATGGAAATTGTAGAAAAATCATAATATGATTGGGAATGAGTTCTATGATGTGTTTGTATAAGGATCATGCTAGATTGCGTGGATTTTGGATGTTTTGTGGAGTTTTTGCCTTAAATATTTTAAGGTTTATTTCTGAGCATGATTCCTTTGCGAATTTATATCTTCCTGTGTAATTGATGAAATCTTGAATGGTTTGAGAGGTTTTGTAGTAGACTTGAGGGTCTACACCCCATGTTTTTATGAGAATTTATGGTATTTGTTTGGGGGGTCCGATCCTTACTCCCACTTACTGGAGAAAAGGAAGACGGTGGCCTGGGGAGTTTTCTGCAACAGCAGAAAACGGTATGCCGAATTGGATTCGGCATACCGAATTGCTCCCAAGTAGTACCCCACATTAGGGCCTCGGACGATCGGAGGAAATCGGTCGACCGTTTCCCCTGTGTCTGGAAATCTGACAGGGATTCGGTATACCGAAGAATTTCGGTATACCGAATCAGGAGATTTCAGCATACCGAAATGGGAAAATGGTATGCCGATTTTGCCCAGACTTTTAAAGGTTTTAATGTTGTTTTTAATGATGTTAAGTGGTTGTTTTGGTATGATGCATTTATGTGATTGGTGTTTGCCCCGTGTAATAACATGGAGGCATGTGGTACCCCAAACAATGGTTTTGGGTGTGGTTTTTGGTTTTGACCCTATAAAAGATGGTTTTGTGTGATTTTAGGGCTTGAGACCCAATTTATGGTTTTAATGTGGCTTTGATGGCCTGTGTTGGGACCCCAGTGGAGGGTCAAGTGTTGCAAGGAAACAGAGTCCTGCAACGAAAAGAATGAAATGGAAAATGGGTTTTTGGAAAACTGGAAAGAGT
>JAMKQA010011322.1:0-11451 GCA_024699735.1 Posidonia australis
CATGTATTAAACATGGGATGTAGACCTTCGAGTCTATTTCAAAACTCTTCAAACTATTCACAAATCTATTAAGCATGTTTTCCACAATAAAATTTTAACGACATGAAGTTCATTACTTGGCTATTGTAGCATGCATTTGAAATTTGACTATAAATCCACAAAATTCACACAATTTAGCATGATCTCTACACATTCATGTCATGCATCACCTTTCCATCATTTCTACTATTTTTTCCATGATTTATCATGCATTTTACACCATTTTCATGTATTTAACCTATTTTCCAAAATAAAAGGAAAATTGAAAGGGAGGGGTCGCGTACCTCTTTCGATGAGTCCACGCAACTCCGGTGAGCTCTCCCCTTCTACACGTCGCACCTCTGGCCCTCGACGCACCCAACTCTCCAGCGCAACACCTCTGGCCCTTGATGCACCCAACTCTCCAGTGCAACACCTCTGGCCTCACTCCCTCTCTCTGGTTCGGCTCGTGCCCTTGACGTCATCTTCTCCGGTCCTTTTAAAACTCCTCCGCCCCGATCGCTTTTGCAAATCCCGTCGATCACCACCCCACCACACAGGCGATGGAGAGGATGGGTTGCGCACGGGAGGGTTGTGGTGGCACGGGTCGACAGGGAAGGAGGAGAGGAAGAAGAAGACGCGTGAATGGCACTGTACTTGGGTTGACCAGGGTACAATCCAGGTCCCCTACATATACAGATACAACCTTAAAGTCGATAAGACTAGGAAACCATCAGATCCAATCACACAGAGAGAGGCACACACAATCACCATAATTAACTAGACTATCCATTAGTAACCATATTCAAATATTACAATTAATTTCATGGTTCACACTAACTGGATAATTAGGCCTAGATGTTACATCCTACCCCCTATAAGAATTTCGTACTCGAAATTCATATCTAATAAAAAAAGTAGGGGTACTGTTTCTGGATGTCCACTTCGTACTTCTATCTAGTCTGCTCTGTACCATGATATTGTCACTGAACTAACACTAATGGAATTACTTTGTTCTTGAGGACTTGCTCTTTCCATTCTAGTATCTGTGCGGCATTCTCAATCGACAGGTTCTTTTACAACTCCTCTTACTGTATTAGTATAAATTGGGATGCATCAGCTAAGCATTTCCTCAATATGGACACATGGAAGTTGCTGTGTACATTGGCCAACCTTAGAGACAGATTTAATCTGCATGCCACCTTACCAACTTTTTTTGTAATCTAGTACGGTTCGATATATCTAGGGTTAAACTTGTCTCTCTTTCTGAATCACATTACTCCTTTAGTGGGTGACACCTTCAGGAAAACGAAGTCTCCTAGCTCGAATTCCAGAAGTTTCCGTCTCCTATTTGCATAACTCTTCTGCTGATTCTGGATAGACAATAGTTTTTTCTTTATCAGGTTCATCTTGCCCTTGTACTACTGTACATTCTCGGAGTCATCTCACTTCAACAAGTGGGTGTCCTACAAGGTTTACCATATAATGCCTCATATGATGTCATCCCAATGTTGACGTGGTAACTGTTATTATATGCAAACTCAATCAAAAGTAAATGATCCTCTCAGCTATTACCAAAGTTTAAGGCATGCCCTTAGCATGTCCTCTAGTGTCTGGATGGTTCTTTCAGTTTGACCATCTGTGTGAGGGCGAAAAGTTGTACTGAAACTCAAAATAGTACCAAACGTCTCTTGCAATGCTCTCTAAAATTTCGACGTGAACCTCGTGTCTTTGTTAGACACGATAGACATTGGGACATTATGTAGTCTCACAATCTCCACAACGTAAAACTCTATCAGCTTTGCCTAGGGAAAATTCATTCTTATTGATAGGAAATGTATCGACTTTGTGAGGCGATCCACTATCACACAAACTATATCATACTTTCTTTAGGTCTTTGGTAAACCAGTCACAAAATCCATCAACATATTTTTCCATTTTCACACTGGAAGGTTCAGAGGCTACAAAGTCCCTCTGGACTTCTGATGTTCTATCTTCACCATCTGACAGGTTGCACAATTCGTCACATACTCAGCAATTTTATTTTTCATCCTGGGCCATTAGAAATTCTTTTTCAGGTCCTTGTATATATTGGTGCTTTTTGGATGAATGGTATATCTGGAGCTGTGAGCTTCATCATGCAAACTATTCTTGATTTCCTCTACTTATTGTATATACAACCTTAAGTCGTACCTCAACTTACTATCTACCCTAACTGAAAAGTGCGGGGCATTCCTAGCTTCCAGCGTTCTCCATATTTCTGGTACAAAGGAATCATATTGCGGAGCGGCGACAATCGTTTCAATCATCCTCGGACGAATAGACAAATTTGCCAACACAACTCTGACAGTTTCTTGAGATTATCTCCAAAGTCTGCACTTCACCAATCCTTCTAGCAATTTCCATTCACGGATTATCAGGATGGCTATGACATAAGTGCGTCTGCTCATAGCATCTGCAACTACATGTGCTTCTCTTAGTAGTTTGACAAGCTGAAGTCGTAATCCTTGATGTACTCTACCTAGTGCGTCTGTCTCGGGTTCAGATCCTTCTGAGTGAAGATGTACTTCATACTCTTATGATTTGTATACATCTCGAACTGTTCGTCATATAGATAATGCTCTTGTAAAAATCAAAATAATTCATCGTAAAATCATATAAAGCATACTATAAATAATTTGGTAAACCATAAAACACCAAATCCAGACATAAGAGTTTTTTCATTAAAAAGCCCACCATATGCAGTTTTTTGTTGCCATAGGTTGGATTCTCAACGTGGAATCCAACAAAAAAAATTAGATTTTTACATGGAATTTCAAGGTACAACCACAACGATCATGTATAGAATTAAATAAATAAAGGGATCTTGGGTAGGACATGTATGTTTCACGGAAGCTCGATCCACATGCCCACATAACATCGTAACTTCACCCCTAGCAGCAGTCACTCACGATGGTGTACTCCAAGCACTGCCTTCCCCTACCTCTTGAGTCGGGCAGTGGGGCCTTATCGTGACTTCGGCTTTGACGAGACATGTTTCTGCCAGCACAACAAAGGCAAACAACATCCAGGGTCAGGTACAGGAGATTAGACATCACTAAATCGATGCACTAGATGTAATCAAGGTATGTTACCTAAATCATAGTTTCACAGGCAATTACAGAGATGACAACATAAATCTAATAACTGTAATTAACTAAGGCTCACTTTCAAGAATAATGTACAACTAGTGGCTCCTACTCGGACACCGAAATCGGACTAGACCTCTGCCTGCACCTGAAAATCAAATAAAGCATGCATGAGTGACATCTAAGTCACCCGGTATGTGTCTTACATACAAATCACGACAAAACAACGAGAAAACACAACCTAGATTATTATAAAATGTGGTTATCAAAAATCTATTCCAAAATATCTTTTCTTTTTAAAACATTTGGAATCTCTATTCAAAACCATGTCTTTTTCAAAATACATATTTTTCTCAATTTATGTATCTTTAAGCCTTTTGTGCATTTCGAGAAATCCATATTCTCGACCTGATGTAGCATAAAATAGAAGACCTCACAGGACTCAAAACAAAGTCATTTACATTGGCTGGTAACTAATTAATATATGACTCTCATTTGTTGCTAGAATCTTAAGACGAGACACAAGTCTAATTCTAGTTAAAATCATACATTTTATTTCCATTTTTCTTATTGGTGTTACCTTGATTAGAGGTAATCAGACACACAAGCAGTAGGTGAGGACATTATTTCCCCTACCTCCATGCACTACTGCGGTGAAGTTCTCTGTATGGGAGGACACCGCCTCAGCCTACAGGCTTCAATTTCATTTCATATGTATGGAGATACGCTTTTCCCTAACGTTCCATTGGTGACATAAACACCTAGTTTTATACATCGAGACTCAACCTACACCGTCTCAAAACTCGATAATCATGATCGTATCTGACAAATGAGTTTCATACCAATTTGTCGATACTAACCTCTCGTGGTTCCATACTAGTAACTATGGTCGTATCTGATAATTGGTTTCATTGGAGTCTTATACTCCTACCACATTGTCGACATCATTTCCTTGTGGTTCCAGAACAAATTATCATTTATTTTTCAAAATTTTTGGGTTTTCTTTTCAAAATCATTACTCATTATCTTTTCTTTGCAGGAAGTCACTTCCATGCAACTTTGACCCTTTCTTTGGATATAAGCTCAAAAATCATATAAAATCATGTATTCATACTCATTATTGGGTCTCATGCTTAAAGATCGCATCGACTAATCATTTACTAATTTCTTTTCATTTTTGGGGCCTCAAGTCTAAAACATTATTCAATTTTATTTATTTGAATTCCATATTCCTTCATATCATCCACATGGAAAAAAAACTTCATTAATACATTTCCATTATTCCCTTAAAATTATCTATTTCCATTTTCATTCATATTATTCATATGCGTCAAGGGTCTAGTTTGGTAGACCGAACCAGAATCGATCGATCGAAACTTCCTGGTTCAGTCGATCGGAAATAGTTGGTCGTCTGAAATATATTTGAATTTGGTTGACTGAAATTACACGGTCTTTCAAATTCTTGTCAGATTTCTCCTTTCAGAGTTAAAACTAGGCGACCAATTCTCTCGTTGGTCGTTTAAAATTTCCCTAATAAAATCTTGAAGACATAAAGTTCATTACTTGGCTATTGTAGCGTGTATTTCAAATTTGACCATAAATCCACAAAATTTACACAACCTAGCATGATTTCTACACATTCATGCCATGCATCAGCTTTCCATTATTTCTACTATTTTTTCATGATTTATCATACATTTTACACCATTTTCATGTATTTAACTCATTTTCCAAAACAATGGGAAAAGAGGAAGTGAAGGGGTCGTATACCTCTTCCGATGAGCCCATGCAACTCCGACGAGTTCTCCCTCTGCACACGTTGCACCTTCGGCCCTCGACGCACCCAACTTTTCAACGCAACACCTCTAGGCTCACTCCTCTGGTTTGGCCCTCGACGCACCTTCTTTCTCTGGTTTGGCTCGTGCTCTCGATGTCATCTCCTTCGGTCCTTCTTAAACTCATCTGCCCTGGTAGCTTTTGTAAATCCCACCGATTATCACCCCACCACACTGGTGACAAAGAGGATGGGTCGTGCACGGGAGGACTGTGGTGGCACTGGTCGACAGGGAAGAAGAAAAGGAGAGGAAGAAGAAGACACATGAATGACACTGTACTTGGGTTGACTGGGGTCCAACCTAGGTTCCACACACACACAAAGATACAAACCTGGAGCCTACAAGGCTAGAGAAACTACCAGATCCAATTACATGAAGAGAGGCACACACAATCACCACAATAAATTAGACTATCCATTAGTAAACCATATTCAAACATTACAATTAATCTCATGGTTTTCACATTAACTTGATAATTAGGTCCAGATGTTACATCCTACCCCCTTATAAGAATTTCGAACTCGAAATTCATCTCTAATAAAACAAATAAGGGTATTGCCTTTGGATGTCCACCTCGCGCTCCCATGTAGTCTGCTCTGTACTATGATATTGTCACTGAACTAACATTAATGGAATCACTTTGTTCTTGAGGACTTGCTTTTTTCTGTCCAGTATCTGTGTTGCATTCTCAATCATAGACAGGTTTTCTTGCAGCTCCTCTGGCTGTACTGGTATAACTTGGGACGCATTGGCCAAACATTTCCTCAACATGGACATATAGAAGGTGCTGTGTGCACTGACCAACCTCGAAGGTAGATCTAATCTGTATGTCACCTCACCAATTCTTTTTGTAATCCGGTACGGTTCGATATGTTTAGGGCTCAGCTTGTCTCTCTTTCTGAACCGCATTACTCTTTTGGTGGGTGGCACCTTCAGAAAATCGAAGTCTCCTACTTCGAATTCCAGAGATCTTCGCCTTCTATCTGCATAACTCTTTTGCCGACTCTAGGCAGACAACAGTCTCTTTCTTATTAGGTTCACCTTACCCTCGTACTACTGTACGATCTTGGGGCCAACCAATTGTTTCTTACCCACTTCGCTCAAGCAAGTGGGTGTCCTGTAGGGTCTACTATACAATGTCTTGGTGTCATTTCAAAATTGACGTGGTAACTGTTATTATATGCAAACTCAATCAGAAGTAAATGATCCTCCCAATTACTACCAAAACCTAAGACGCAGGCCCTCAACATTTCTTTTAGTGTGTAGATGGTCCTCTCAGTTTGATCATCTGCCTGAGAGTGAAAAGCCGTACTGAAACTTAAAACAGTACCAAACGTCTCTTGCAGTGCTTCTCAAAACCTTGACGTGAACCTCGTGTCTTTATCTGACACGATAGACATTGGAAATCATGCAGTCTTACAATCTTTGCAACGTACAACTCTGCCAGCTTTGTCAATGAAAGATTCAACCTTTTTGACAGGAAATGTACCGACTTTGTAAGGTGATTCACTATCATCCAAACTATATCATACTTTCTTTAGGCCTTCGGTAAACCCGTCACAAAATCCATCGACACATTTTTCCATTTTCACATTGGAATGTCCTGAGACTGCAATGTATTTTCAAGCTTCTGGTGTTCTATCTTCATCAACTGACAGGTTGTACATTTTGCCACATATTCAGTAATGTCCTTCATCTTAGGCCACCAGAAATTTCTTTTCAGGCCTTTGTACATATTAGTGCTTCTTGGATGGATATTATATCTGGAGTAGTGAGCTTCATCAAGCAAACTATTCTTGATTTCCTCTACTTGAGGTACATACAACCTGAAGTTGTACCAGAACGCACCGTCTACTCCAACTGAAAAGTGCGGGACATTCTCAGCTTCCAGCTTTCTCCAGATATCTTTGGTACGAAGGAATTATACTGTTTAACGACAACAAGCGCCTCAATTATCCTCGAACGAACTGATAAATTTGTCAACACAACTCTGGCAACTCTTTGAGACCATCTTCGAAGTTTGCATTCCACTAATTCTTTCAGTAATCTCTTTTCACGGATCATCAGGCTGGCTATGACATGAGTGTGTCTGCTTAGAACATCTGCAATCATATTTGCTTTTCCTAGGTGATATGATAAGTTGAAGTCATAATCCTTGATGTACTCTATCCATCGCTTCGTTTAGAGAGCTTCTGAGTGAAAATGTACTTCAGACTCTTGTGATTTGTACGTACCTTAAATTGTTCGTCATACAGATAATGCTCCTGTAAAAATCAAAATAATTCATCGTAACATCACATAAAGCATACTATAAATAATTTGGTAAACTAATGGCATAAAACACTAAATCCAGGCATAAGGGTTTTTTCATTACAAAGCCCACCATATGCAGTCTTTTGCTGCCATAGGTTGGATTCTCAACATGGAATCTAAAAAAAAAAACTAGATTTTTACATGGAATCTCAAGGTACAACCACAACGATCATGTATAGAACTAAATAAATAAAGGGATCTTGGGGTAGGACATGTATCTTTCACGGAAGCTCAATCCACATGCCCAGATAGCATTGTAACTCCATCCTTAGCAGTAGCCACTCACGATGGTGACATTTGACGATAGTAGCTCGACGTTGATGTTGGCTGTAACACGGCTTACGATGGGTAACAACTCACGCAACGACAACAATAGCTCACTCTCTCTGTCTTGATCTCTCTCTCAAACTCTCTCAGCTCTCCCTTAATCTCTCAGTTTTGAATGTCTAATACCACTCCTTTCTTTTCTTTTAATAAGAGTCTCGTGTGTAGTACTGTTAATGAATAATGTCATTGTGGAGTGGTTGTCCAAACATAGTGCTGTTACGGAATGGTATTGTAGCATAACTGTGTTTGTCTACCTTGTGTTCTACGCACTCACGGGTCACAACATGTTAAAAGAAGCATCTACAAAATTCGCTTGGATTACCTAAGCAGAATATTACCTTTAACGGTAACCAAACACTAATTCGCCCAACTAGGCTTATAATTCAATCACTAAAATACAACCTCGTGGGAACCGAATCCCAAAATAAAATTTACAACTACAACACTATGGATTATTAGAACATGTCCAAGGCCCATGGAACTCCCACAGAGTCCTTAGGTGTTATGGTTGCCTCTAGGTTGGACCATATGTGAACAATTTTTTATGGAAAGGTGGTAAAGGGGGTTTTGGCAAAGGATTTCATTTGGTGTCATCTGTGATGTTAGGATGGGTTAGGACTGCATGTTTTTGGGTCTTTCAACCTTTTTTTTTTTAGGTAAATGAATTTGATGTCTTGGTGTGTAGAGAAGAGGGGATGGCAATTCTTTATGGCAAAAGGTATTCATTGGGAAGTGGTATAAAAGTTGTTTTTTAGGCAAATGTGGGGATTGTGTTTTTAAGAGGGTTTCCCTAGTGGTGAGTGGGATTTTGGAGTTGGAAGGAGCATGGGGGTTTGGATTGAGTTGAAAGTAGGGTTTTTAGGCTAATGTGGGACCATCTTAGGAGGGTTTGCCGTGTGCGGAGTGGGATTTGGAATTGGAAGGAGTGGTGTGGTGTGGGATTGGGTTGAAAGTAAGGTTTGGGAAATTGGTTAGATTTTGGGTGGATGTGTGGATTGATCAGGTATTGTTTAGACTAAAATTTCCATCATTTTTCCTATTATTTGTCTAAGCATTTTGCTAGTGTAGGTGAGCATTTTCATCTCTCACCTGCAGGGGTTGTGTGGGATTTGAAATTCAAGAGAGATCTCAATGATAAAGAACTTTTGAAGTTTATTTTATTGTTTGCTCTACTTGACACAGTGGGTTCCGACTGCATCATGAGTTCCTCTGATTCTCAGATATACTTGAAGTTCATTTTTCCTTTTGAAAGTTATTGTTGGAACTTGGCTCCTTTGGAAGTGCAGATGTTTACTAGGCCTATTTTACATCAGGACATGTTAACAGAGCCTGCACTCAAAAGGTGGGGATTTTGCCTAGTGAATCATTGTATTTTATGTTAAGAGCAAGAGGAAGATCTATGTCATATTCTATGAAATGCCGTACAATATGAGATTGTTGGATCAAATTTGTGGGAAGAGGCTGTGTAACGCCTCGATCCCGGGCACACTACCAAATCACAGTATCATAAGCATAATTACACAAAATTACAGAACAATAGGACTTTAACTAAGGCTCACCTTCAGGATCACAATGTACGGCTAGAAGCTCTAACTCCTGCACCGGGGCTCGGTTGTACACGGTCTGCACTTGAAAACCAAATAACATGCGTGATTGACATCTAAGTCACCCAGTACGCGTCCTAAAACACACAACCACAAATAAAACTCGGTAAAACCATAAATCTCACTTTTTCAAAACTTGGTTTTCTCCTTTTTGAAAATCATCCTTTCTTTTATTAAATAATCACTTGGGAATTCAATCCTAAAACTAAATTCTTTTTCAAAAGCCATATCTCTTTTTTTTTCCCAAACATCTTGGAAATTTGTTCTAAGATCACATTTTCTTTTTACAAAACATTCATTTACATTTCTTTCAAAAACCTTTTGAAATTCATTTTTCTCCAAAAAATTTCCCTTTTCAATATTTGGGATTTCTTCCCAAAACACACTTTTCAAATACACATTCTGACAAGGTCCAACCTAAAACATAATGCCCCATTGGGTTCAAAATCAAATCATAAACATTAGCTGACAACTGGTTAAAACATCATCATTTCTTTTCAGGATTTTAGGACCATTTCACAAGTCTAATCCTGACCAAAATACATTTCTCTTTCTTTATTCATTTCCATTTTTCCTTACTGTTGTTACCTTGATCTGGGGTAACCAGGCACACAAGCAGTAGGTGAGGACATCCTTCTCCTACTTTCCTCCATTGCCGCAATGAGATTCCCCGTGCTGGATGTCACCTCCCCGGTTAACCGGCCTCAATTTCAATCTCATAAGTGCATGGGGATAGTCTCTGTCTGACGTCTCAATCGGTGACCCGAACAACTAGGTCCAATGACCCAAGCTTAGCCTACACTGTCGGTGACCCGAACAACTAGGCTCAAAAGTCCAGGCTCAGTTTACACCGCTACGAGCTCGGTGACCCGAACAATTAGGTATAATTATCCAGGCTCAGCCTGCACCGGCGGTGACCCGAGCAATTAGGCTCAAAGGCCCAGACTCAGCCTACACCGCTACGAGCTCGGTGATCCGAACAACTAGGCTCAAAGGCCCAGGCTCAGCCTACACCGGCTCAAGCTCGGAAACCACAATCTTGTTCATAACACATTATTGTTGTTTCATTTCAAAACTCTTTCCATTTTTTTTTTCAAATACCATTTTCCATTTCATTCTTTCCGTTGCAGGACTTTGTTTTCTTGCAACACTTGACCCTCCACTGGGGTCCCAACTCAAGCCATCAAAACCACTTTTAAAATCAAAAATTGGGTCTAATGTCCAAAACCACACAAAATCATCTTTTCATTCATCATACCCAAATTCATTTGTTTGGGGTTCTACATGTCTCTATGTTGTTACACGGGACAAACATAATTCATATAAACCCACCATACCAAAACAACCACTTAACATTCATTAAAAATCACATTTTAACCTCTCAAAAACAGGACAAAAACGGCATGCCGAATTTTCAATTCGGTATTCCGAAATTTCCTGTTTCTGTATACCAAAAATTTTCGGTATGCCGAAACCCCTTGTTTCGGTCGATCGTGAAATTTCGAGCTACCGAAACCTTAGGTCCTGGCCTAATCTGCTAGGATTTCGGCATACCAAATAAATTCGGTATACTGAATTCCTCGCGGACAGGGCACACCCCTGTTCAGGCAACGAAAAATCGTCCCAAGTGGGAGTCCCGATCGGACCCCCCAAACATGCATCATAAATTTCCATAAAATCATGGGGTGTAGACCTTCAAGTCTACTTCAAAACCCCTCAAATCATTCATGATTTCATCAACCGCACAAAAATATATAAATTCGCGAAGGAAACATGCTCAGAATGAAACCTTAAAACATTTAAGGCATAACTCCTCAAAACTCACGAAATTCACACAATCTAGCATGATCCTTACACATACTCATCATTGAACTCATTTCCATCATTCCTATTATTTTTCTACAATTTTCCATGCATTATCTTGATTTTCATACAATTAATCCTACTGTTAACAAAACACCAAACGGAGGAGAGGAAAGGAGTCGCGTACCTCTGATGGCGCCCCGGTGGTCCTTCCCGCACTCCAGCGAGGCTTCTCCCACTGACGGACGACACCAAACACTCCTTCCTCAGCTACGCGCACGCCGTTCTTCCTTTCCCTCTTCCTCCTCGCAACACGGCCCTCCTAGACATGCTCGCCTCCACCTCTCCCTCTTATCTCCTCCTCCTCCCGCATCAAGCCAGCCACCCATCGCGTCGGAGACGACAACGAAGCACGGGATGCTG
>JAMKQA010011323.1:0-12185 GCA_024699735.1 Posidonia australis
AGTGAGTATGATGCTGATCGGTTACCAACTAATGCTGCAGAGAACTTTAATTATAGGCATTCTCAATTAAGGACTGTAATCGAACGCACATTTGGAGTTGTAAAACATCGTTTCGCTATTCTTCGAGGTTACATGCCATTCCTGTTTGAAACACAAGCTAAGATTGTTTTAGCATGTTTTTTGCTTCATAATTTTATTTGTAAAGCGGATCGTGAAGATTTACTTGATGATCTTGATGATCTTGAAGATGAATTAGAAGAAATTTTGGAAGCCAATCTTCCAGAAGTTGTTCAAGAGTTGGACGAGGAAGAAGAAATATATAATGGTATTGGATTAACTCAAGAAAAGAAAAAGAAAAAGCAGATCAAATGCGTGAAAATATCATGAATTCTATGTGTCATGGTTGATTATTGTAATTTATTTCTAAGAATTTGTAATGTTATTTGACCTTTTGTATGATTCAAATTTATATTTTGAGAGATATTTGATTGTGTTTTATGTTAATAATTATGAAATTATCAATGTCTGCTTGCCTTTGAAATCTGTTGATAAGTATAAACACCTATATTCTAGTTTCCTTTGTTTTCCTGAATAGGCACAAACAGTAGGAAACTTGGTCAACGGGAATCAGTTTCTCTTACTTTCCATTTCCTGATAAATCCTGTTGACTCTGGAATTCTATTTCCTGTCATTTTGTGCACAAACAGGCCCAAAGAATAACAAGAGGAAGAATGGATACAACAAAAACTTAAAGCCAAATCAAAGGAAAAGGCTACAAGGTTCTTGCCATGTATGTGACCAATTTGGTCACTACAGAGCAAATTGCTCAAATAGGGATGGTAACAAAGGCAAGCTCTCGGAACAGAAGAATAAGAGAGTCTTTATTTGTGTCGCTGAATGTAATAATGTTATAACTCCTAATACAAATGAGTGGTGGTGGATTCTCGTGCTACATGGCACATTGCCAAAATCAAACAAAAATTGGAGTCATTCAAAGAATTCAGTACTGTAGAACAACGTATCTATATGGGTAACAATACCTATTTAGATGTGGAAGGAGTTGACATCTACCGCTTGGATTTGGGGGACAACATTATGGTACTTAAAGAAGTCCTTTATGCACCTGGCATGAGACGGAATCTTATTTTAGTGGGCATGCTGATAAAGAAAGGCATGAAAGTCAGGTTTTATAATAAACGTGTATCCATAGGAAAAGACAAAAAAATCTTTGCTATTGGAAAATTTGTACTTAAACAAGATATGTTCAAACTTGTTGTATTTGGAATTGAAATAAATGATATTGGTGTGGCTTCTGGTTATCTCTTGTGCTTCTTATCGGAATGTGAGTTATGACACTTAAAATTGGTTCATGTTAATGTGCATAAAATGAAACAAATGGTAAAAATGAATTTGTTGCCTCATTCAAATGACATGAAGTTAGATAAGTGTCAACATTGTTTAGTTGGAGAAATAACTAAGAAACCATTTGGAAAAGGACATAGATCAGATGAATTATTGAGTTTAATTCATTCTGATGTTTGTGGTCCACTTAGTGTTAAAACACTTGATCACAAGGAATACTTTGTGACTTTTATAGATGATTTCTTTAGATATACATATACTTATGTCTATCTAATAAGTCATAAAAGTGAAGTCTTGACTTATTTTAAGAAATACAAGTCGGAAGTTGAAAAACAACTAGGAAGAAATATTAAGGTATTAAGGTCAGATAGAGGTGAGGAATATAATTCTAAGGAATTTGAATTTTTTATGAAATGCAAGGAATTAAGAGGCTTACAACAATGCCTTATACTCCACAACAAAATGGTGTGCCGGAAAGGAAAAACAGAACTCTTATGAATTCTGTTAGATGCATGCTGACACATTCAGGACTTTCCAAGAGATTTTGGGGAAGGCTTTGCTTATAGCAAACCATGTGTTAAATAGAATACCCACAAAATCTATACCTAGTATACCTTATGAGTTGTGGATTGGATTTAAGCCCAATTTACATTATTTGAGGAAATAGGGTTCTGTAGCTTATGTACTTATTCCTAGTCAATTATGGGATAAGTTTGATTCTAGAATCTTGAAGTGTACATTTATAGGTTATTGTGATAATTCTTTTGGTTATAGATTTTTCCATAAAGAAAAGAGAATCGTTGAATATAGGGATGTAACTTTTCTTGAAAATTTAAAAGAAAAGGAAGAGAATGAAAATGAAATAGAACCACTGCTTGTAGTGGAAGATAACTATTTCAATGAAATCCCAGAACATGACTCTATGATTGGAGGGGAACAAAATATGGAAAACATGAATGAACTATGGTAAATATAGGGAAAACCAAAATGAGCTTGTAAATGGAAAGGATGGAATAATAGATCAAAATGAACAAACTCAAGATGGAATTGAACCGGTAGAACCTATTAGCAAAAAAGAATAAGGACTCAATCTGCTTGGATGAATGATTATCACTTGTATTCTTGTGAGTCTTCATATTTAATAGCAGTTATAGAAGAAAATCACATGGAACCCATGAAATACATAGATGCTATTGAATTAAAAGAAAAAGATTTATGACTTGAAGTCATGAATGATGAAATTGATTCAATGAAAAAGAATAATGTATGAGAATTATGTGATTTACCTAGTGACAGAAAGGTTATAGGATGCAAGTGGATATTTAGAAAAAAGCTAAAGGTTGATGGGTCTATTGATAAGTATAAGGTCCGGTTAGTTGCTAAAGGCTATACACAAAAATCGAGAATTGATTATCAAGAAACATATTCTCCGGTAGCTAAGTTCGCATCTATAATGATTGTATTAGCTATCGTTGCACATTTAGATATGGAATTACATCATATGAATGTAAAGACTGCATTTCTAAATGGTGATTTGCAGGAAGAAATTTACATGTCACAGCTTGAGGGATATCAGGTAAAAGGACATGAAGACAAAATGTGCAAATTAAATAAGTCAATATATGGTTTGAAACAAGTTTCTAGACAATGGTGTCATAAGTTTCATGATGTAATTGTCAAAATAGGATTTGTTTCAAACAGATTAAACTATTGTGTATATGTCAGGAAAAGTGGGAGCAAGTTTATTATATTATCCTTGTATGTGGATGATATCTTGCTTGCTGGAAATGATACTGACATGTTGAAAAACACAAAGGAAGAAATTAGCAAAAGGTTTGAGATGAAGGACATGGGAGAAGCATCTTATGTTCTTGGAATACAGATCCTTAGAGATCGGGGATCTGGAATACTAGGTATAAATCAAGAAAGATACCTATGTATAGTGCTGAAAAGGTTTGGAATGGAAAATTACTTCTTAGCCCCTACATCATATGTTTTTGGGAAAAGATTAAGTAAGGACCAATGTCCTGGAAAGGGGAAAGAACCTTTAAGAGCACCTTATGTTCATGTGGTTGGAAGTTTAATATACGCTATGTTGTGTACACGACCAGACTTGTCATATGCTGTAAGTGTTGTCAGCAGGTATCAAAGTCATCCCGGAACAAAACATTGGGAAGCTGTAAAAAGAATACTGAAATATGTGAAAGGAACTCTGCATCATAAGTTCACTTATCCAGCGGATGAGCTTGAATTACTTGGTTATACAGATGCTGATGTGGGTGGTGACAAAGATGATGGAAAGTCCACTTCGGGACATGTATTCATCTTTGGAGGTGCAGCTGTATCTTGGGGAAGTAAAAAGTAAGAATGTGTTGTCAAATACACACAGGAAGCTGAATATGTTGCCTGTAGTGTAGCTGCATCGCATGCTGTTTGGATCAGGAGATTTATAAATGATTTAAATCTTAACTTAATAAATGGTCCAATAGAAATGTATTGTGATAACCAAGCGGCAATAATTCTTGTACATAGTGGTGCAAATACTACAAGAGGACAACACATTAATATACATTATCACTATATTCGTAATATTATGAAAAGTAGGGAAATAAAACTGAGTTACATATCCACATCAGATATGATTGTTGATCCTATGACAAAGGGAATTACAGCAGAAAAATTTATTAAGTTTGTAACTTAATGGGATTAAGGAATATTTCCATAGATAATGGAAATGAAGAACATTCTCATGAATAGTGAGAATTGATACACTTCACGAATAGTGAAAGTGGAAGTAAAGGACATTCTCATGAATAGTGAGAGTGGAAATTGAAGTTATACACTTCGCGAATAGTGGAAGTGGAAAATTTACATCTCCTTGCATGAGACTTGTATGTGGTCTTCATCGTCAAGTAAGAGATGTTGACAGGTGATCATGAAGACCACCGTCTGTTACAATCAAAGGAGAGAACGGTCGTGGTTTAATAACTTTGATTCACCGGAGTTGTTGGTTGGCGTAAATCAAGAAACTGTTACTAGGACGGAGGGAAGTGAAGACGTTGAAACTCTACTATAAATAGATAGAAAAACGAAAGGAAAATCATCAATAAAATATACCTCATTTCCTGATTAAATCCAACTCACTGGAATCTCTATACGACGATCAATAATTTTGATCACTATACATTATCACTATATTCGTAATATTATGAAAAGTAGGGAAATAAAACTGAGTTACATATCCACATCAGATAGATATGATTGTTGATCCTATGACAAAGGGAATTACAGTAGAAAAATTTATTAACTTTGTAACTTAATGGGATTAAGGAACATTTCCATAGATAATGGAAATGAAGAACATTCTCATGAATAGTGAGAATTGATACACTTCACGAATAGTGAAAATGGAAGTAAAGGACATTCTCATGAATAGTGAGAGTGGAAATTGAAGTTATACACTTCGCGAATAGTGGAAGTGGAAGATTTACATCTCCTTGCATGAGACTTGTATGTGGTCTTCATCGTCAAGTAAGAGATGTTGACAGGTGATCATGAAGACCACCGTCTGTTACAATCAAAGGAGAGAACGGTCGTGGTTTAATAACTTTGATTCACTGGAATTGTTGACTGGCGTATAGATAGAAAAACTAAAGAAAAATCATCAATAAAATATACCTCATTCCCTGATTAAATCCAACTCACTGGAATCTCTATACGACGATAAATAATTTTGACTTGTCAATTGAGATTACTTTTTCACTCCTAACTTTATTTCTGTCTTTATCCCAAGATACAAACATGTACTTAGATTCTTACATCTCCAAAGGCAAAACCTTCTGGTTTTGAGTTCTTTTTTCTCCATCAATTCTCCAACCAAACAGGGTTGGAGAATATGGTGCTGCGGTCTCACTTGTTACGGCACTTCCGAATCCTGCTACCAATCGATGAAAGATTCGAGTCACATGAAATCACTACAGGCAATGGACATTTAACGAAAAACCTTTGCCACAAATGAAAGCAACTTTCTTGAAATATCTTACATCGCTTGGCTGTTATTATTATACAAATCGGTAAAAGTGGAAAGATTCCGGCAAAACAAAAATATCTTCGAAATCACTCAGAAAACTATAATACAATTGTACAAACCATGACTGGTAACTCCATGAGATGGAATTTTTTTTAAAAACAAAAGGAAAAGGAGATCAGAAAGTGGGTTCAGATTGGAGTAGAAGCAACGGTAACTGGAATACAATGCAGATGATAATGGCGGAACGCGTGTGCTCGGGGTCCACATCTGCCACCCCCCGTGGAGATGGACCCAAGATATAACAAGTCTCACCTGCCTCCCACGACTTTTAAATTTACTCTCTCTCTCTCTCGCGTACAAGCAGTTCTGTTGGTTTTGGCCTTAAATTATGTGGTTTCTCATCGGAAAGGCCGCAGCTTTATTTTGTGTTTTCCTCTGTTCTTCCTCTATGTGTTTTCCTCTGTTCTTCCTGATTCAGACATGGAAGAAAGTAGAGATTCCTTCAGCTGATTTTGCTATTGACCTGATGCCAATTTCCATAACGAACATTGCATCTACTTTTGGGTTCCTCAGTTGCACCTGTTTCAGACCCAGAAACTAGTAGAGATTGGAGTCTCTTTTCGTCACTCCAATCTCTTCCTGGTTCAATTAGGTCCGTAATCTAGTGTGCTCTTTCTATACAGAACGGGCAAAACATTAGTCTCCCGTCCTCTTGTAGTCTTGTTCCTGTTATTATTATTATTATTATTATTATTATTGTTATTATTATTATTATAAGAACTTGAGATGGAGAGATCAGGAAAGAAAGGAAAAGCGCCAGGGACACAGACGCCAACACCACCTTCAATTTTTGAGGAGACAGCACAAACACAATCCCCCAGACCACTGAAGAAGGTGAAATCTCCAGACAGATCAGTCCCATCAACAACACCTTCTTCTTGTTCCTCCTCTTCCGCTGCCACCGTCGACAAACCCGGTCTCATCTTCCCATTTGCATGTAACACCTCACCACCTCCACTCTACCACCACCACCACAGCTGCCAACAACTACAACAACAACAGCAGATGATATCGTTCGGCCACAACCAATCCTTCCACCGGATGGTTCCTCAATATGACCCCGGACTCCCAAACATCAGCCACGATCAACTCTTCCGGTACTGGAGCGAAACCCTCAACCTCAGCCCACACAGCCAAACGATGATGATATCCCGCCTCGCGGCCGGAGCTGGAACTACTCCACAGGCACCACCTATTTCCATGATGGCACCAGCTCCTACGAAGCTCTACAGGGGTGTTCGGCAACGGCACTGGGGGAAGTGGGTCGCTGAGATACGTCTGCCGAAGAACAGAACACGGCGCTGGCTCGGCACGTTCGACACGGCCGAAGAGGCCGCCCTCGCTTACGACCGCGAAGCCTTCAAGCTCCGCGGCGAGAAGGCACGGCTCAATTTCCCAAAACTCTTCCTGGAAAAGAACAACGCCACCACCAACGATGCCGACGTCTCTTCTTCGTCGGACGTCCCCGACCAGCTACCGGACGACGTCGATAGGACCGCGACAGGTGTTGTAGATACTGAAGAGTTGATTAAGAGTGAGAATTCAGATTCATATAAAGTGGAGGATTCTCTATCTGGGTCGGGCTCAGGTGGAGGTGAGGTGCAGCATCAGGCTCAGATGGCGGCCGCGGTGGATGAGAATGAACTGGTGTGGGGAGGAATGGAAGCAGCATGGTATAATTATTGGGGACCAGAGAATTCAGTCTGGGATGACATTGATTCTGCCAATAATTTTCTTCTCCAATCTCATCTTCCCAATATGGGCATTGATTTCCCTGCTGCACCACCACCACCACCACCACCATCTGCTCCCTCTCCTTCCACTTCTTTTCTATGGAAGGACTCTTGAGACTTGAGCTATAAGCTCAAGATCATGATCAGCTCTTTCTTAGGTTCCATGGCTTAAATGGTTGCAGTGTTTTAGTGATCTTCAACCTTAGGCTTTTGATTGGATTGCAACAGTTTTTTTGTTGCCCAATTCTTCTCCATTCATCCAGCTGGTCTGCTTGGCTGCATATTTTTGAAGGCCCCAGTTCAGCAGGAATTCACTTGTTACCAGCATGCTTCTTAGTGTATGTGGGAGTCTTCTTCTTGTTCTAAAACTTCTGTACTTCTACATTATGTGTGTGACGGTAATATTAGATTATCAGTATCGGTAGGGTGCTGTAGACTGTAGTAAGTAGAAGGTTTTTTTTTTCTTCGAAAGTTCATAAAAGTATTGTGTTCTGAGTGTACGAATAAGGAATTAACGTAGGAAGAGAGGATAGACAGTTTTGTGATCTCCCCATCTCCTCCTTGAGAGAGACGTGAGAGCCGCCACCACCCTTTCCACCTCCACTGTCCTTCTTCCAACTCCGTTTGGGCCCTGGTCGGCGTTCTCATCGGCTAGGGGACGCCGGCCAGGGTCCCCTCCCCTCCCTCATCCGTCATCTCCCCCCATCTCCGTCTCCACTAACTCTCCCCATACATCTCACCTCCATCTAGTTTTCCTTATGTGTGTGAGGGTTTTCCTTTTCTTTTCCCTACTCCGATCCAATGGTGGTTTTCTCTCCCTGTTCCAGTGGTGGTTTTCTCTTCCCGTTCTGCTGACTGGTGGTGATTTCCTCTTCCTGCCTCGACGTTCGAAGTACATTCCGGCCTTTGTGGGGCACGCCAATCAAAGACCTAAGATGAGGCCCAAAATAAAGCAGATGGCCTTTGTGGTATGCAAAAAAGATGTACTAATGCTACGTTTGGTGCGATGCAACTAAAGAGAATGGAATGAAAAATCACATTGAAATGAATTTTCAATTTCATTCCTTTGAGTATCAAATTACTATTGAAGATGGTAATTTCATTCTATCTCAAAATTTAAGGAATTCTGTTCCATTCCAGAGTCATTCTTTTTCGCGAAAAAACATGCGACCCTCTTCCCACAACTTGCCACTGCGAGCCTCCTCCTGCTGACTTCCCCCCTCCCGTCACGGCCCTCCTCCCGCAGACTCCCCCTCCTCTTGTCGCTGTGAGCGTCCTCTGCATACTGCCCCCTTCCTCCGCAGACAGCCTCCCTCCTCCGCATACTCCCCCCTCCTCCGTCAGACTCCCCCTGCCAACGGCCTCCCTCCTCCACAGACTCCCCCCCTTTCCTCCGCAGACTCCCCGAACACCCTCCCACCCCCCGCAACGTCTTGAACGCAAGATGCCCTACCAACAGTCGGACCACATGATTCTGCGCAAACATACCCTGGCAGTTCGGGTACTGCTTAGCAAACTCCGCCACAGCCCACGCCACCGCCGCCTGGACCTTCACTTGGAGACGAGCGTGAGGGCCTTCTCCAGGGCCTGGGATGTGTCGTGCAAGATCCGACGGGTGGGGCGCTCGTAGAGGTCGGCCCTCGCGGCCTGGCGTAAGAGGGAGGCGAGCTTCTCCGCCTTGGACCTGAGGTCCCCGCACTCCTGATAACTATAGCTTCATGGAATATTATGTACCAACAACCTCTGAGCAAGCTCCATCTAACTGTAGCTTCATGGCCTTTTGTTGAATGGACAGCAGTTGTGGTTGGTCCATTTGAAGATGCACTGTATGGCTACAAATATACAATGGCTGTCACAGAATAATATTCACAATGAATATTCAATGAATAATATGAAAGAATTCACATGATATTTTGATTCTAACCATGGGTAATAGTTGGAATGGTGTTGCCTTCCAATATCTAATTAATGACATATTTGAGTCACGTATTGGGATAATATTTGAGTTTTTTTTTATTTTACAGTAATATATGTGCTTTGTCTCTCTTATGTGAAAGATGGATATATCATATACTTTATCATGTTGTTGTGCTTTTCAGTCATGATAATTTGATATATATTACTTATTTGATATTTGTAAATCAATTTTGTCATGATTTCTAAATGATGATATTATATACAATTTCCATGTATCAAATTCATATACACATCATATATGACAAGTAACATCATTTTCCTGTGACTATGTTTTGAGTACTTAATTGAAGGACATACAACATGATAATACAAGAAGTTCTTTAATCACAAATCAAGATAAAAACGAATCCCGAAACACCAACAAGCATGTTCCCACCAACACCAAAAGTCAACAACTTCTAGCAAACACTAACGTCCGACGAGATGTTATTGTCGAGTCGATTCTCACCCAACTCCACCTTGTACAAGCTCCTGCAACCAACAATTGCATGGCTCGACCCCATCCATAATGTCTCGGGCAAAGACGACTCAAAGGAATTACTTAGACATGGCCGTCCTGCCCAGCCTGGGCCCGACAATCCCAACGGTGGGTTGGGCCAGACCAGACTTGTCGTGGGCCGTGTCGGACCTAAGAGTCAGGCCAGCTTTGGCCTGTTTACTACGCTCAATTTGACCCATGAAATGATCTGGGTCGGGTCGGTCCGCCTACAAAAAATAAAAATAAATATTATAAACCTGGAGCACCAGGTTGGCGCACCATTTATTCAGAGAGTCGTTGCATCATTTATTTAGCCATTGTTTGACAACAGCTAAATATATGGCCGTTGCCGCAAAAGATTTATTAACGATTCTGGTATCAACTGTGTCGTCGGAATCTACATTTTCTGCAGAAAAAAGAGTATTAAATGATAAAAGATGTAGATTATCAGAGAAGTCTATAGAAGCCTCTGTTTACTTAAAAGATTGGTATGATGCGGTTGACCGTCTTCAGGGATTGAGCTTGAATTCTGAATCAGAAGAAGACGATGATGCGGCATCAACTTTAACAGGCAGAACAGACTCAATAATTGAATAAATATTGATGTAAAATTTAAAAATAAAAAATGTAAAAAAAATAATGTAAATATCTTTTGTATTTTTTTATGTAAAAAATAATGTATTTAAAATATTTTTTTATTAATAAAAAAAATAATTTTAAAAATAAAACTTAAGCCTGATGGACCAACCAGCCCATGACCTCTAAAAGGAGGCCCGATCCGGCCCAACCTAGACCAGCCTACGGGTTGACCCAGTCAGGTCCAGGTTAGGATGGACCTGGTGTTTTGTGGACTGGATTAGTCCAATTTCCACCTCTAGAATTACTGGAGATGTTGAGAAGTTTGAGCATACTCCCACTGCCAAGATCATTGGAATGTTAGGAGTGAAGCACCAGGGGGTATTTGTTTTGGTTGGGGTCAAAGATGTTAAAGATGGAGGAGAGGGGGGCGTGGAGGGAGGACCTTAGGGAAAGGAGTGTGAGGTGGGGGAGTGGGTGGGTGGTGGTGGTGAGGAGGGTTTAAATGAGAGTGGTACTTTTTATGGGACAAAAAAAATACTCGCCGACTCAAGAGGGGGTCAACTCCTCTCATAAGGCAGTGGGACTCACCACCATATTAGTCCTTTTAATGTGTGTTTTGTGCATGGGTTGTGCTGTGATAGATTTTGTTTCGTAGTAGACTGGATTAGGACTAATGGTGGTGTTGGTAATTATGACAATGCCTATGCTAGCTTCTTTCTCACTAACTTTGGCAAAGAAAGGAAACAAAAGAAAAGGATTACCACTATGTAGAAGAGGTAGAAGCCAAAAAAGGAAGGAAGAAGTTGAGTAAAGAAGCCATGTAGAAGAGAATGAAAGAGGATGTACAGACACAAAAGGTATAACGAATACCATGGTAAAAGATTAACACTCTTAGTTTCAACACTTACTCTTCAAACCAGTGTAGTCCTCTTTGGAAATCCATTCTTTGGGCCAAATATCTGCCAAGGGGAATTGGGGCTGTCCTCAACACTTACTCTTCTTCATGTTCCCTCCTTTGGACCTATATTAAAAAAGGAGTGGGTTTCATCAACTGCTTTATCTCAGCAGAGGTGGGTTCTGGCACTAATACATTATTCTGGCATCACAGATGGCATATTAAATCCCCTCTTTGCTTCTGGCTACCTGACTTATTTAAAATTGCTAGATTTAAAAAAGCTTCTATGAAAGCTACTATGACCTTATTTGGCACTGATTTCAACAGGCTGTTCTCTATTCAGTATCATTTTACTGACAACTGTGATAAACTTCAGTTGCAGTTGGACTGGTTTGTTAGTATTTTACACTCTTAAAACTTGGATTCTTCAGATGATACTTTCCATTGGACACCATCTCCTAGCAACTCTTTCTCTGTTGTAACAGCTTATAATTTGTATAATGATGGAGGCCTGCGTAACATATTTCATAAAAGCATTTGGGAGAGTTGTGCCCCATTAAAGGTCAAACTCTTTTCTTGGTTAGTGGTGCAGAATAAGAACTTAACCAAGGAAAATTTGACCAAAAGGAATTGGCCTGGCTCACCACTGTGTACATTCTGTTCTTTGCATATTGAGAGCAATACTCATTTGTTTCTTACTTGTGATTATGCAAGGAGAATCTGGCATTTCTTGATGGTTTCAGACCTTTACCCTGACTTTTACTCTGTGGGAGATTTATTCTTATCCACTCCGCCATTTAAGTTTTATTTACCTTTCTCTGGCTGGACTTTTCTTCTCCAAGTCATCCTCTGGCTGGTTTGGAAAGAAAGAAATAATAGAATTTTCTGAAATGTTGCAATACCATGTGATTTGATTATTACTGACATTATTTCTGTGACCGTGCCGGACCCGGAGGGAGGCGGGAAAGGGATCACAGCCATGCCAATGGATGGCGAAGGCGCAAGGACAAGAAGAAAAAGAAGAGGAGTCGCCACCTAGTCTTTTAATGGAAAGACGAGGAAAACCACAAA
>JAMKQA010011324.1:0-13046 GCA_024699735.1 Posidonia australis
GGGGTGCCTAACCCCTTCCCCATGCGTAACCAGAATCCTTACCCTTTCTCTGGCCCGCATTCATTCCTGCATTATCCATTAGGCACGGATCACACATGCATCATTGCTTTCTGCCTTTTTTGGTGTTTTCTTGGTTTTCCTCGTCTTTCCATTAAAAGACTAGGTGGCGACTCCTTTCCTTATCTTTTTGTTTTTCTTTTGGTGTTCCCGAGTCTTGTCTCTTCCTCCGGATTCACCATTTTCACCGTGACTGTATCGGACCTCCCAATGTGTTCCCGCACACTGGAGTCAGGTTTTTGGTGAACTGCGCCCTAGTGGTTCCACCGGCATGGTCACAGGTCCGATCCAAACGGATGGGATTAGGGCATTTTCTCCCGTTTGTGAGATCCAATCCGGGCAGATGGGATCAGGTCCTATCCAGATGGATGGGATTATGACATTCTCTCTCGCCTGTGTGATCCAATCCAGACGGATGGGATTAGGGCATTCTCTCCCACTTGTGAGATCCAATTCGAACGGATGGGATTAAGGCATTCTCTCTCGCCTGTGTGATCCAATCCATGGGATCGGGTCCTATCTGAACGGATGGGATTAAGGCATTCTCTCTCGCCTGTGAGATCCAATCCGGACAGATGGGATTAAGGCATTCTCTCCCGCCTGTGAGATCCAATCTGGACGAATGGGATCGGGTCCTATCCAGACAGATGGGTTTAAGGCATTTTCTCCCGCTTGTGAGATCCAATCCGGAAGATGGGATCGGGTCCGATCCAGACGGATCACGCCTGTGAGATCCAATCCGAACGGATGGGATCGGGTCCTATCCAGACGGATGGGATTAGGGCGTTCTCTCTCACCTGTGAGATGCAATCCGGACGGATGGGATCGGGTCCTATCTAGACGGATGGGATTAAGGCATTCTCTCCCGCCTGTGAGATCACATCCGTCCCCTATCCAGACGGAAGGGATGAGGGCGTTCTCTCTCGCCTGTGAGATCCAATCCGGACGGATGGATCGGGTCCTATCCAAACGGATGGGATTTGAGCGTTCTCTCTCGCTTGTGAGATCTAATCCGGACGGATGGGATCAGGTCCCATCCAAACGGAAGGGATTAGTGCATTATCTCCCGCTTGTGAGATCCAATCCGGATGGATGGGATCGGGCCCATTCCAAACGGAGGGGATTAGGGCATTCTCTCTCGCCTGTGAGATCCAATCCGGACAGATGGGATCGGGTCCAATCCGGACGGATAAGATTATGGCATTCTCTCCCGCATGTGAGATCTAATCCGGACGAATGGGATCGGGTCCTATCTAGACGGATGGGATTAAGGCATTCTCTCCTGCCTATGAGATCCCTTCCGTCCCCCATCCAGACGGAAGGGATTAGGGCGTTCTCTCTCTCCTGTGAGATCCAATCCGAAAGATGGGATCGGGCCCTATCCAAACGGATGGGATTTAGGCATTCTCTCCTGCCTGTGAGATCCAATTCGGAAGGATGGGATCGGTTCCAATCCAGACGGATGGGATTAGGGCAATCTCTCTTGCCTGTGAGATCCAATCCGGACGGATGTGATCGGGTCTTATCCGGACAGATGGGATTAAGGCATTCTGTCCCACCTATGAGATCCAATCCGGACGGATGTGATCGGGTCCTATCCAGACAGAAGGGATTCTGGCATTCTCTCCTTCTTGTGCGTTCCAACCCAGACGGATGGGATCGGGTCCTATCTAGATGGATGGGATTATGGCATTTTCTCTCGCCTGTGAGATCCAATCCAGACGGATGGGATCGGGTCCTATCCAGACGGATGGGATTAAGGCGTTCTCTCCCGCCAATGAGATCCAATCTGGATGGATGGCATCGGGTCCTATCCATACGGATGGGATTAAGGCATTCTCTCCTGTCTATGACATCCAATCCGAACGGATGGGATCGGGTCCTATCCAGACGGATGGGATTTGGGCATTCTCTCTCGCCTATGAGATGCAATCCAGACAGATGTGATCGGGTCCTATCTAGACAGATGGGATTAGGGCCCTATCCTGACGGATGGGATTCGGGCGTTCTCTCTCGCCTGTGAGATCCAATCTGGACGGATGGGATCGGGTCCTATCCAGACGGATTTGATTAAGGCATTCTCTCCCGCCTGTGAGATCCAATCCGGTTGGATGGGATCGGGTCCTATCCGGACAGATGGGATTATGGCATTCTCTCCCACCTATGAGATCCAATCCGGACGGATGGGATCGGGTCCTATCCAGACGGATGGGATTAAGGCATTCTCTGCCGCCTGTGAGATCCCATCTGTCCCCTATCCAGACGGATGGGATTAGGGCGTTCTCTCTCGCCTGTGAGATCCAATCCAGACAGATGGGATCAGGTCCTATCCAGAAGGATGGGTTAGGGCGTTCTCTCTCGCTAGTGAGATCCAATCCGGACAGATGGGATTGGGTCCTATCAAAACGGATGGGATTTGGGCATTCTCTCCCGCTTGTGAGATCCAATCCGGACAGATGGGATCGGGACCAATCCAGACGGATGGGATTTGGGCATTCTCTCTCGCTTGTGAGATCCAATCCGGACGAATGGGATCGGGTCCTATCCGGACGGATGGGATTATGGCATTCTCTCCCAACTGAGAGATCCAATCCGGACAGATGGGATCGAGTCCTATCCAGACGGATGGGATTAAGGCATTCTCTCCTGCCTGTGAGATCCAATCCGGACGGATGGGATAGGGTCATATCCGGATAGATGGGATTAAGGAATTTTCTCTCGCTTGTGAGATCCAACCCGGACGGATGGGATGGGGTCCTATCCAGACGAATAGGATTAAGGCGTTCCCTCCCGCTCGTGAGATCCAATATGGACGGATGGGATCGGGTCCAATCCTGACAGATGGGATTAAGGCATTCTCTATCGCCTGTGAGATCCAATCTGGACGGATGGGATCGGGTCCTATCCAGACGGATGGGATTTGGGCGTTCTCACTCGCCTGTGAGATGCAATCTGGATGGATGGGATCGGGCCATATCCAGACGGATGGGATTAGGGCGTTCTCTCTCGCTTGTGAGATCCAATCCGGACGGATGGGAACGGGTCCTATCCAGACGGATGGGATAAGGGCATTCTCACCCGCCTGTGAGATCCAATCCGGACGAATGGGATCGGGTCCAGTCCGGACAGATGCGACTAAGGCATTCTCTCCTGCCTGTGACATCCAATCCAGACGGATGGGATTAAGGCATTTTCTCTCGCCTGTGAGATCCAATCCAGACAGATGGGATCGGGTCATATCCAGACGGATGGGATTAAGGCATTCTCTCCCGCCTATGAGATCCAATCCAGACAGATGGGATCGGGTCCTATCCAGAGGGATGGGATTAGGGCATTCTCTCCAGCCTCAGAGATCCAATCCGTACTGATGGGATCGGCTCCTATCTAGACGGATGGGATTTGGGCATTCTCTCTTGCCTGTGAGATCCTATTCGGACGGATGGGATCGGGTCCTATCCAGATGGATGGGATTAAGGCATTCTCTCTCGCCTGTGAGATCCATTCCGGACGGATGGGATCGGGACCTATCCAGACGGATGGGATTTGGGCATTCTCTCTCGCTTGTGAGATCTAATCCGGACGAATGGGATGGGGTCCTATCCGAACGGATGGGATTATGGCATTCTCTCCCACCTGAGAGATCCAATCCGGACGGATGGGATCGAGTCCTATCCAGACGGATAGGATTAAGGCATTCTCTCCTGCCTGTGAGATCCAATCCGGACGGATGGGATCGGGACCTATCCAGATAGATGGGATTAAGGAATTTTCTCTCGCCCGTGAGATCCAACCCGGACGGATGGGATCGGGTCCTATCTAGACGGATAGGATTAAGGCGTTCTCTCCCGCCCGTGAGATCCAATCTGGACGGATGGGATCGGGTCTTATCCTGACGGATGGGATTAAGGCATTCTCTATCGCCTGTGAGATCCAATCCGGAAGGATGGGATCTGGTCCAATCCGGAAGGATGGGATCTGGTCCTATCCAAATGGATGGGATTTGGGCGTTCTCACTCGCCTGTGAGATGCAATCTGGATGGATGGGATCGGGTCCTATCCTGACGGATGGGATTAGGGCCCTATCCAGACGGATGGGATTAGGGCGTTCTCTCTCGCCTGTGAGATCCAATCCGGACGGATGGGAACGGGTCCTATCCAGACGGATGGGATAAGGGCATTCTCACCCGCCTGTGAGATCCAATCCGGACGGATGGGAACGGGTCCAATCTGGACAGATGCGACTAAGGCATTCTCTCCTGCCTGTGAGATCCAATCCAGACGGATGGGATTAAGGCATTTTCTCTCGCCTGTGAGATCCAATCCAGACGGATATGATCGGGTCATATCCAGACGGATGGGATTAAGGCATTCTCTCCCGCCTGTGAGATCCAATCCAGACGGATGGGATCGGGTCCTATCCAGAGGGATGGGATTAGGGCATTCTCTCCAACCTCAGAGATCCAATCCATACTGATGGGATCGGCTCCTATCTAGACGGATGGGATTTGGGCATTCTCTCCCGCCTGTGAGATCCTATCTGGACGGATGGGATCGGGTCCTATCCAGATGGATGGGATTAAGGCATTCTCTCTCGCCTGTGAGATCCAATCCGGACGGATGGGATCGGGTCCTATCCAGAAGGATGTGATTGAAGCATTCTCTATCGCCTGTGAGATCCAATCTAGACAGATGGGATCGGGTCCTATACGGACAGATGGGATTATGGCATTCTCTCTCGCCACTGAGATCCAATCCGGACTGATGGGATCGGGTCCTATCTGGACGGATGGGATTAAGGCAATCTCTCCCGCCTGTGAGATCTAATATGGATGGATGGGATCGAGTCCTATTTGGATGGATAGGATTAATTCATTCCCTCCCGCCTGTGAGTTCCAATCCGGACTAATGGGATCGGGTCCAATCGAGACGGATGGGATTGAGGCATTCTCTCCCGCCTGTGAGATCCAATCCGGACAGATGGGAACGGGTCATATCCAGACGGATGGGATAAGGGCATTCTCTCGCGGCTGTGAGATCCAATCCAAACGGATGGGATCGGGTCCTATCCGGACAGATGGGATTAAGGCATTCTCTCCCGTCTGTGAGATCTAATCTGGACGGATGGGATCGGGTCCTATCCTGATGGATGGGATTAAGGCGTTCTCTCCCGCCTGTGAGATCACATCCGTCCCCTATCCAGACGGAAGGGATGAGGGCGTTCTCTCTCGCCTGTGAGATCCAATCCGGACGGATGGGATCGGGTACTATCCAAACGGATGGGATTTGGGCATTCTCTCTCGCTTGTGAGATCCAATCCGGACGGATGGGATCAGGTCCTAGCCTGACGGATGGGATTAGGGCCCTATCCAGATGGATGGGATGAGGGCGTTCTCTCTCGCTTGTGAGATCCAATCCGGACGGATGGGATCGGGTCCAATCCGGACAGATGCGATTAAGGCATTCTCTCCTGCCTGTGAGATCCAATCCAGACGGATGGGATTAAGGCATTTTCTCTCGCCTGTGAGATCCAATCCAGAGGGATGGGATCGGGTCATATCCAGACGGATGGGATTAAGGCATTCTCTCCCGCCTGTGAGATCCAATCCAGACGGATGGGATCGGGTCCTATCCAGAGGGATGGGATTAGGGCATTCTCTCCCACCTGTGAGATCCTATCCGGACGGATGGGATCGGGTCCTATCCAGATGGATGGGATTAAGGCATTCTCTCTCGCCTGTGAGATCCAATCCGGACGGATGGGATCGGGTCCTATCCAGAAGGATGGGATTGAAGCATTCTCTATCGCTTGTGGGGTCCAATCCAGACGGATGGGATCGAGTCCTATACGGACAGATGGGATTATGGCATTCTCTCTCGCTAGTGAGATCCAATCCGGACTGATGGGATCGGGTCCTATCTGGACGGATGGGATTAAGGCATTCTCTCCCGCCAGTGAGATCCAATTCGGACGGATGGGATCGGGTCCTATTTGGACGGATATGATTAATTCATTCCCTCCCGCCTGTGTGATCCAATCCGGACTAATGGGATTGGGTCCTATCCAGACGGATGGGATTGAGGCATTCTCTCCCGCCAGTGAGATCCAATCCGGACGGATGGGAACGGGTCCTTTCCAGACGAATGGGATAAGGGCGTTCTCTCGCGCTTGTGAGATCCAATCCAAATGGATGGGATCGGGTCCTATCCGGACAGATGGGATTAAGGCATTCTCTCCCGCCTGTGAGATCTAATCTGGACGGATGGGATCGGGTCCTATCCAGACGGATGGGATTATGGCATTCACTCCTGCCAGTGAGATCCAATAAGGACGGATGGGATCGGGTCCTATCCTGATGGATGGGATTAAGGAATTCTCTCCCGCCTGTGAGAACCAATCCGGACGGATGGGATCGGGTCCTATCCAGACGGATAGGATTAAGGCATTCTCTACCGCCTGTGAGATCCAATCCGGACGGATGGGATCAGGTCCTATCCAGACGGATGGGATTAAGGCATTCTCTATCGCCTGTGAGATGCAATCAAGATGGATGGGATCGGGTCCTATCTAGACGGATGGGATTAGGGCCCTATCCAGATGGATGGGATTAGGGCGTTCTCTCTAGCCTGTGAGATCCAATCCGGACGGATCAGAACGGGTCCTATCCAGACAGATGGGATAAGGGCATTCTCTCCTGCCTGTGAGATCCAATCCGGACGGATGGGATCGGGTCCTATCCGGACAGATGGGATTAAGGCGTTCTCTCCCGCCTGTGAGATCTAATTCGAATGGATGTGATCGGGTCCTATCTAGACAGATGGGATTAAGGCATTCTCTCCTGCCTGTGAAATCCTATCCGAACGGATGGGATCGGGTCCGATCCGGACAGATGGGATTAAGGCATTTTCTCTCGCCTGTGAGATCCAATCCAGACGGATGGGATCGGGTCATATCCAGACGGATGGGATTATGGCATTCTCTACTGCCTGTGAGATCCAATCCAGACGGATGGGATCGGGTCCTATCCAGACGGAAGGGATTAAGGCATTCTCTCCCGCCTCAGAGATCCAATCTGTATGGATGGGACTGGGTCCTATCCAGCAATTTGGATTAGGGCATTCTCTCCCGCTTGTGAGATCCAATCTAGACGGGTGGGATCGTGTCCAATCCAGATGGATGGGATTAAGGTATTCTCTCTCGCTTGTGAGATCCTATCCGGACGGATGGGATCGGGTCCTATCCAGAAGGCTAGGATTTGGGCATTCTCTATCGCCTGTGAGATCCAATCCAGACGGATGGGATCGGGTCCAATACAGACAGATGGGATTAAGGCGTTCTCTCTTGCCTGTGAGATCCAATCCGGACTGATGGGATCGGGTCGTATCTGGAAGGATGGGATTAAGGCATTCTCTCCCGCCTGTGAGATCCAATACGGACGGTTGGGATCGGGTCCTATTTGGACGGATGGGATAAAGGCAATCCCTCCCGCCTGTGAGATCCAAATCCGGACTAATGGGATCGGGTCCTATCCAGACGGTTGGGATTGAGGCATTCTCTCCTGCCTGTGAGATCCAATCCGGAGGGATGGGAACGAGTCCTATCCAGACGGATGGGAGAAGGGCATTCTCTCCCGCCTGTGAGATCCAATCCAGACGGATGGGATCGGGTCCAATCCAGACAGATGGGATTAAGGCATTCTCTCTCGCCTCAGAGATCCAATCCGTACGGATGGGATCGGGTCCTATCCAGAAGGATGGGATTAGGGCATTCTCTCCTGCCAGTGAGATCCAATCTGGACGGATGGGATCGGGTCCTATCCAGATGGATGGGATTAAGGCATTCTCTCTCGCCTGTGATATCCAATCCGGACGGATGGGATCGGGTCCTATCCAGAAGGTTGGGATTAGGGCATTCTCTATCGCCTGTGAGATCCAATCATGACGGATGGGATCGGGTCCTATACGGACAGATGGGATTAAGGCATTCTCTCTTGCTAGTGAGATCCAATCCGGACAGATGGGATCGGGTCTATTTGGACGGATGGGATTAAAGCATTCTCTCCCGCCTGTGAGATCCAATACGGACGGATGGGATCGGGTCCTATTTGGACGGATGGGATTAAGTCATTTCCTTCCGCTTGTGAGATCCGATCCGGACTAATGGGATCGGGTCCTATCCAGACGGAAGGGATTGAGGCATTCACTCCAGCCTGTGAGATCCAATCCGGACGGATGGGAACGGGTCCTATCCAGACGTATGGGATAAGGGCATTCTCTCCCGCCTGCGAGATCCAATCCGGACGGATGGGATCAGGTCCTATCCGGACAGATGGGATTAAGGCATTCTCTCCCGCCTGTGAGATCTAATCCGGACGGATGGGATCGGGTCCTATCCAGACAGATGGGATAAGGGCATTCTCTCCCGCCTGTGAGATCCAATCCGGATGGATGGGATGGGGTCCAATCCGGACAGATGGGATTAAGGCGTTCTCTCCCGCCTATGAGATCTAATTCGGACGGATGTGATCGGGTCCTATCTAGATGGATGGGATTAAGGAGTTCTCTCCTGCCTATGAGATCCTATCCGAACGGATGGGATCGGGTCCGATCCGGACGGAAGGGATTATGGCATTTTCTCTCGCCTGTGAGATCCAATCCAGACGGATGGGATCGGGTCATATCCAGACAGATGGGATTAAGGCATTCTCTCCTGCCTGTGAGATCCAATCCAGACGGATGGGATCGGGTCCTATCCAGACGGATGGGATTAAGGCATTCTCTCCCGCCTCAGAGATCCAATCCGTACGGATGGGATCGGGTCCTATCCAGAAATTTGGATTAGGGCATTCCCTCCCGCCTGTGAGATCCAATCTGGACGGGTGGGATCAGGTCCAATCCAGATGGATGGGATTAAGGCATTCTCTCTCGCCTGTGAGATCCAATCCGGACGGATGGGATCGTGTCCTATCCAGTAGGCTAGGATTAGGGCATTCTCTATCGCCTGTGAGATCCAATCCAGACGGATGGGATCGGGTCCTATACGGACAGATGGGATTAAGGCGTTCTCTCTCCCCTGTGAGATCCAATCCGGACTGATGGGATCGGGTCCTATCTGGAAGGATGGGATTAAGGCAATCTCTCCCGCCTGTGAGATCCAATACGGACGACTGGGATCGGGTCCTATTTGGACGGATGGGATAAAGGCAATCCCTCCCGCCTGTGAGATCCAAATCCGGACTAATGGGATCGGGTCCTATCCAGACGGATGGGATTGAGGCATTCTCTCCCGCCTGTGAGATCCAATCCAGACGGATGGGATCGGGTCATATCCAGACGGATGGGATTAAGGCATTCTCTCCTGCCTGTGAGATCCAATCTAGACGGATGGGATCGGGTCCTATCCAGACGGATGGGATTAAGGCATTCTCTCCCGCCTCAGAGATCCAATTCGTACAGATGGGATCGGGTCCTATCCAGAAATTTGGATTAGGGCATTCCCTCCCTCCTGTGAGATCCTATCTGGACAGGTGGGATCAGGTCCAATCCAGATGGATGGGATTAAGGCATTCTCTCTCGCCTGTGAGATCCAATCCGGACGGATGGGATCGTGTCCTATCCAGTAGGCTAGGATTAGGGCATTCTCTATCGCCTGTGAGATCCAATCCAGACGGATGGGATCGGGTCCTATACGGACAGATGGGATTAAGGCGTTCTCTCTCGCCTGTGAGATCCAATCCGGACTGATGGGATCGGGTCCTATCTGGAAGGATGGGATTTAGGCAATCTCTCCCGCCTGTGAGATCCAATACGGACGACTGGGATCGGGTCCTATTTGGACGGATGG
This sequence comes from Posidonia australis, assembly GCA_024699735.1. NCBI lineage: Eukaryota > Viridiplantae > Streptophyta > Magnoliopsida > Alismatales > Posidoniaceae > Posidonia > Posidonia australis. Next base: position 9,899 of record JAMKQA010011324.1, read on the forward strand.
GATAAAGGCAATCCCTCCCGCCTGTGAGATCCAAATCAGGACTAATGGGATTGGGTCCTATCCAGACGGATGGGATTGAGGCATTCTCTCCCGCCTGTGAGATCCAATCCGGACGGATGGGAACGGGTCCTATCCAGACGGATGGGAGAAGGGCATTCTCTCCCGCCAGTGAGATCCAATCCAGATGGATGGGATCGAGTCCTATCAAGACGGATGGGATTATGGCATTCTCTCCCGCCTTAGAGATCCAATCCATACGGATGGGATCGGGTCCTATCCAGACGGATGGCATTAGGGCATTCTCTCCCGCCAGTGAGATCCAATCCGGACGGATGGGATCGGGTCCTATCCAGATGGATGGGATTAAGGCATTCTCTCTCGCCTGTGAGATCCAATCCGGACGGAAGGGATCGGGTCCTATCCAGAAGGATGGGATTAGGGCATTCTCTATCGCTTGTGAGATCCAATCCTGACGGATGGGATCGGGTCCTATACGGACAGATGGGATTAAGGCATTCTCTCTTGCTAGTGAGATCCAATCCGGACTGATGGGATCGGGTCCTATTTAGACGGATGGCATTAAAGCATTCTCTCCCGCCTGTGAGATCCAATACGGACGGATGGGATCGGGTCCTATTTGGACGGATGGGATTAAGTCATTCCCTCCCGCTTGTGAGATCCGATCCGGACTAATGGGATCCGGTCCTATCCAGACGGATGGGATTGAGGCATTCACTCCCGCCTGTGAGATCCAATCCGGACGGATGGGAACGGGTCCTATCCAAACGGATGGGATATGGGCATTCTCTCCCGCCTGCGAGATCCAATCCGGACGGATGGGATCGGGTCCTATCCGGACAGATGGGATTAAGGCATTCTCTACCGCCTGTGAGATCTAATCCGGACGGATGGGATCGGGTCCTATCAAGACGGATAGGATAATGGCATTCTCTCCCGCCTGTGAGATCCAATCCAGACGGATGGGATCGGGTCCAATCCGGACAGATGGGATTACGACATTTTCTCTCGCCTATGAGATCCAATCCGGACGGATGGGATCGGGTTCTATCCATACGGATGGGATTAGGGCATTCTCTCACGCCAGTGTGATGCAATCCGGTCGAATGGGATCGGGACCTATCCAGACGGATGGGATTAGGGCCCTATCCAGACGGATGGGATTAGGGCGTTCGCTCTCGCCTGTGAGATCCAATCCGGACAGAATGGATCGGGTCCTATCCTGACGGATGGGATTAAGGCATTCTCCCTCGCTTGTGAGATCCAATATGGACGAATGCGATCGGGTCCTATCCGGACAGATGGGATTACGGCGTTCTCTCCCGCCTGTGAGATCCAATCCGGAGGGATGGGATCGGGCCCTATCCAAACGGATGGGATTACGACATTTTCTCTCGCCTATGAGATCCAATCCGGATGGATGGGATCGGGTCCTATCCATACGGATGGTATTAGGGCATTCTCTCACGCCAGTGAGATGCAATCCGGTCGGATGGGATCAGGACCTATCCAGACGGATGGGATTAGGGACCTATCCAGACGGATGGGATTAGGGCGTTCGCTCTCGCCTGTGAGATCCAATCCGGACAGATGGGATCGGGTCCTATCCGGACGGATGGGATTAAGGCATTCTCCCTCGCTTGTGAGATCCAATATGGACGGATGCGATCGCGTCCTATCTGGACGGATGGGATTAAGGCATTCTCCCCCGCTTGTGAGATCCAATCCGGACGGATATGATCGGGTCCTATCTAGACGGATGCGATTAAGGCATTCTCTCCCGCCTGTGACATCCAATCTGGACGGATGGGATCGGGTCCAATCCAGACAGACGGGATTTGGGCATTCTCTCCCGCCTGTGAGATCCAATCCAGACGGATGGGATCGTGTCCTTTCCTGACAGATGGGGTTAGGGCATTCTCTCCCGCCTGTGAGATCCAATCCAAACGGATGGGATCGGGTCCAATCCGGACGGATGGGATTTTGGCATTCTCTCTCGCCTGTGGGATCCAATCCGGCCGGATGGGATCGGGTCCTATTTGGACGGATTGGATTAAGGCATTCTCTCCCGCCTGTGAGATCCAATAAAGACGGATGGGTTCTGGTCCTATCCAGACAGATGGGTTTAAGGCAATCTCTCCCGCTTATGAGATACAATCCGGACGGATGGGATTGGGTCCTATCCAGACGGATGGGATTAAGGCATTCTCTCCCGTCTGTGTCATCCAATCCGGACGGATGGGATCGGGTCCAATCCAGACGGACAGGTTCAGGGTATTCTCTTCCGACTGTCAGATCCAATCCGGACGGATGGGATAGGGTCCTCTCCAGATGGATAGGATTAAGGCTTTCTCTCTCGCCAGTGAGATCCAATCCGGACGGATAGGACCGGATCCTATCCCGACTGATGGGATTAGGGCATTCTCTCCGGCCTATGAGATCCAATCCGAACGGGTGGGTTGGGGTTCTATCCGGACGGATGGGATTAAGGCAATCTCTCTCGCCTGTGAAATCCATTACGGATGGATGGGATCGGGTCCTATTTGGACGGATGGGATTAAGGCATTCTCTCCCGCCAGTGAGATCCCATCCGTCCCCTATCCATACGGAAGGGATTAGGGCTTCCTCCCTCGCATGTGAGATCCAATCCGGACGGATGGGATCGGGTACTATCCAGACGGATGGGATTTTGTTGTTCTCTCTCACCTGTGAGATCCAATCCGGACGGATGGGATTGGGTCCCATCCAAATTGATGGGATTAGGGCATTCTCTCCCGCCTGTGAGCTCCAATCCGGACGGATGGGATCGGGTCCTATTCAGACGGATGGGTTAGGGAGTTCTCTCCCGCCTGTGAGGTCCAATCCGGACGGATGGGATCGGGTCCTATCCAAACGGATGGGATTAGGGCATTCTCTCCCGCCAGTGAGAAACGATCCGGACGGATGGGATTGGGTCCTATCCAGAAGGATGGGATTAGGGCATTCTTTCTCGCCTGTGAGATCGAATTCGGACAGATGGGATCGGGTCCTATCCGGACGGATGGGATTAAGGCATTCTCTCCCAACTATGAGATCCAATCCAGACGGATGGGATCGGGTCCTATCCTGACGGATGGGATTAAGGCATTCT
>JAMKQA010011325.1:0-14377 GCA_024699735.1 Posidonia australis
TACGAAATTCTACTTATCATGCACAACAGAATTTAAAGCACAAGAAGGGGATGAGAGTAATTGATAAACACAATTGATTTATAGTGGTTCGGCAACCCAGCCTAGTCCACTCATCAAGACCCTCTTGAGATTTTTTCCTTATTCTTAAATGAAGGAAAACTTACTTGTTGGTAATTCCACCAACTCCTCTCTTGCTCTTTCCACTTCTCTACACCCCGAGAAACTAGAGCCCTTTCTTTGAAGCTTTACAATAGAGATCTTTTCTCACAAGGCTTGATTACAACACTTTGCTTACAGAATGCTTGTGAGGAGAATAAATTGACTAAAGGAAATGATGAATTACAAGTATTCAATGTGTGTCTCAAGGAGGCATAAATGAGTTGTATTTATAGCCACATGACCTTCATCAATTGTGTCTAACGACAACAATAATAGTCACAAACGGCTAGTTCTTCGATATGCCGTTTTGTCCTTCGATGTGCCGTTTTTGTCCTTCAGTCTGCATTTTACGGTCAATTCGGTATACCGTTTTTATTTCGGTATACCGATTTCTCCTGAAACGGTATGCTGTTTTCCATCGGTATGCCGTTTCTGCATTTTCCTTTGATTCCTCAGTTCTCCGGAACTCCGACGTATGTTCCGTTTTCTTCTGATTCGGTATGCCGATTTGCTTTTCCTCTTTATGGAATCGAAAGGTCGATGAGTGTACCGTTTCTTCTGACTCACGTTCCGTTTTTCCCTGATTCGGTATGCCGTTCCTTTTACGGTATGCCGAATTTTCTTCGGTATGCCGTTTTTGATATGAACTGAGAATCTTAAAAAATATATGATTTTTGTCCTTAACATCTTTAATCCTTTTTCTAAGTATAAGTTTACAACAATTAATTACCTTTGTATAATCATCAAAATAACCAAATATATTTCTAACACTATCAACCTATTAAATAGTAGTTATAAGATCACTTCCAAATGTTTGACTACAAGATTTTGACCTATACTAAATTCTACACTAGATGATACCTAATGTGCTTTTTTACCGGGACGCAACATCAATGATTGCTTCTTGGTTACCCAAGAGATACTTCATTTAATACACATTTCTTAGAGGGTATTATGCTCAAACTAAACTTTGAAAAGTCATTTGATAATGTCAATTGGGATTTTATCATTAATATTCTTAGATGACTTAGTTGTGGAGAAAAATGATTGAATTGAATACGAATGTATATTAGCTTAGTTAAATATTCTATATTAGTTAATGGATCCCCTAAAGATTTCTTTGGAGCCTCCTATAGTCTTAGGCAAGGAGATCCATTATCTCTGCTTTTGCTCATTGTTGCTACTCATGTCCTTAATAAAATACTCGTTCTGGAGAAAGAAAATAATCTCATCACAGGTATCTAGTTTCCCCGTTTAGGTCCTAATTAGGTCCTAATGTGATAAATATTCAATATGCTGATGACACCCTTATTTTCTTAACTCCTATCGACGACTACGTGGTCAATTTAAAAAGAATACTCTACTACTTCTAGGCCTATTCATGTTTGAAAATAAACTTTAGTAAATCATCTATCACAAGAATTGACGTTTCAAAGAGCATGTCTAATAGGTGTGGTAGTATTCTGGGTTGTAATGCTATGCCTCTTCTAATTAAATACTTGAGCCTTCCTCTTCATTATTGAAAGGCTTCATGTAACGATTGGTCACCTATCTTAGACAAACTTACGGTCGAGTTAATCATATGGAAGGCTAAATATTTATCAATTGGAGGAAGACTTACTCTAGTTAACTCAGTGCTATCAGCTATTCCTACTTGCTATTTATCAATTTTTCACCATCCTGTAAAGGTGGAGTTGGAGATAGACCATATTTGCTGTCGTTTCCTTTGGAAATCTTCCTAAAGTTTCAATAGAGGATATCATTTCGCTAAATGGTAAACTATTTGCTGTTTCAAGGAACATGACGAGTTGGAGATTCTTAATATCAGAAATTTCTGTACTACATTAAAATGTAAATTACTTTGGCAATTACTTGTAAACAATATGCACCTTAAATGACCTGAGTTAATTAAAAGTAGATATTTTTCTTACAATCAGACTAGTACACTTTTGAATGTAGCGTCAAATAGGACTTTACCCCTTTAACAGGAATTAAAGGTTTGTTTTCTTATTGTTAATACCTTTTCTCTTTTTACAGTGCATAATGGGGAAAAACTATCTTCTAGGAAAACAAGTAGGCAAATAGTATAGATTTGAAGTATGTTTTACTTGATTTATACCTTATTTATACCAATAAGAAATGCACTATGGAAAAAATGCTTATGAAATATAGTTTAAATCATCTAGACATATTCTACAATAATAGTAGTAGTATTTCTAATGATAATCAAACATCATTACAGCTGCAACATTTTATAAATATCACGGAGTCTCTAAATTTAAACAATGAAGTTAACAATATACATTGGACTCTTACAGCTAATAATACCTTTTTTGTTAATAGTTGTTATGCTTCACTGAACGATGACAAACTCAAATCTCAATTCAGGAAATGTTATGGAAAAATTTAGTACCCTTGAAAATTAAGATTTTTTTTGTTTAATTGGTAACATATGATAAAATACTTTCTAGAGCCAACTTATCCAGGAGAAATGTGTAGGCCCACTTTCCAATAATCATGTGGATAGAGTTTGGAGACCACTACACATATTTTCCAGCATTGTCCTATGTCTGTAGTCATTTGGAATTGTTTCTTCATGATACTAACTGCTTAAACAACATCAATATCTTTAATATTTACTCCTTGTTCAATAAAATAAAGTTCAATTTTAGCTTGCATCAATGGAACATGCTCGTTCCGGCTATTATTTGGAGTTTATAGCTAAATAGGAATTCTAAGATTTTCAAAAACAAGGACAATAATTTATTTTCAATTGTATTCCAGATTATTCATCTAATGGCTTCTTGAACATATAATCTTGTATTAGGATAGGGGTCGGTGATTATTTCTTAAGCCATTCAACAAGTACAACAGGAATGGGACTAAGCTCAGGCTAATTAGGTTGTGCAAGCTATTACGACTTCCATTGGCATCTCCATAGGTCTGCTTCTATTTTGAATTATTCCAATCATATTGTTGAAACAATATATGATCCGTTGAATCCTGCATCTCTCTCAGGCGACCTAAGAAATCTTTGATAGTTTTATTTTCTGAGTCTTAGTCACACTATATTTGACAATTTTGATTTCTGGATTATGTTATTTTGAATAGTTTTTTGAGACAATATTAGCTTTATAGCTTTTGAAATTCCTTCTCTTTGACATTCATCTTATGAATACTGTAATCCAAAACATGGTTATTTTGGTTGGTCACTTGAGAGTATTACTCATCGTCAAGCAAGATATTAATATTATTATCTTATCATTTGCAAAAATAGAAAAAAACCCTCCCTCAATAGCGGAGTTGACCACTATAATGTGATCCGTATCAAAACTTTTATGGAGATTCTAATCCTGGTGTTGTTATTATTGTGGATCAGTCTAGTATTTATCTATGATTTAAAAACATATATTTTACAAACATGTAATGGTAAGGAAGTGTATTTATTTCAGTTGTCGTTTGCGTTAGTTGTGTATCCTCTCTAGCAGAGGTGTTATAAACAAAATATAATTTTCTCTTATTCTTCTTTAGCTATTAAACTAAACAATTCGATTTGGAATTGTTTATGATTTGTTTGTACAGAAAGTTAATGGACAAAGATGGATAGAAGAAGAGGGACCAAAAAGAGAGCTATGAATTGTTTATCTTGTTTGTTATGGTTCACCCTATGAACAAACCTCTCAACATGCAACCTCGAGCATTTAGTTCACTAAAGCATAATTGGTACTGACAAAAGATTAAACTCGACCTAATTTACTCTATTAAGCGAAGATAAACAACTGAATTTTTGTGATACATAAAATCCTATACTATAAAGGTCAATGCATACAATCTCATCTATTATATTAAAGAAACTTATGAGTTTGAAGAATGAACTCACATTTGTCCAATTCCCTTTTTTAATTTGTTATATCACATTGCAATCTTATTTGCATGAGTTTATCATCGTTTTTTTTTCTTAATTATTTTCTTATGTGCAGTCTACACATGTGTTTCACTAATAGAAGCTTAAAACTAACCTTTCCGCTGTTAACTCCACTAATGGGTTGTTATCTGGCGCATCATATGTAAACAAAAGGTCCTTGTAAGTTTAGAATAGAAAGACTGAACTAATACCTCTATTAATAAGTCTTGAACTTTACAGTTCTTCCCTCAAATGTGGAACTGTCATACCATGACATTCATAATGAAGAGTTTCGACTTGAGGGTGGAGGCGGAGAGTTCGGTTGTAACCATAGCCTGGTGGTATCAAATAAGTTCTGGTTTGGTTTGAGTTTTATGTAAGGATTTTCCATAGACATGAGGTTTGATTTGAGATTTATCTGAGGAATTAAAACATGAAAAGGGTCTAAAAATTTCTCAGGAATTTCTCTTTACTTTAAAGTTTCAACAAGCCAAAATACAAATCCATAAAAGAAAGGATACACGTCTCCATCACAAAGTTACAAAACTTGGCAAACATCGTTCACCCCATTACACTTTTCATTACATGTTTGATGTTTCTATCTCCATGAAATCATTTGAGTTGCAAGATTTTTTGTTTAGTCTCAATTGTTCTGCTTTCGCTACAATTTTATCACTAGAACGGCCAACTGAGAATCCCAATTTTTGCATGAGATCTTCCAGACGCTTCACATTAGTTAGGTACAAATGGCCTATCTGATAAGAACACGAAAATGGATTCAAACACTGCACTTCAAGCTTGTCCTCTGAGATGGAGAATAGGTGAATAGTTTTTGTTATCACATACCAGAGTTTCAAATGAAGATGCTCTACTATAAAGAGCCACACCAGTACGCTTCTTAGTTCGTGTTTTGCTCGACGTAGTGTTCCTCCCCCACTGAAGAATGTCCCTGCACAGCCATAATCATTTGGTTTGGATTTCCACTGTTACAAGAGATCTGTAAAATAAGGAAATCTCCATTTCCAAATTTCAGCAATGCGCAGAAAGAGGGGGAATAACAACTTAACAAGTAGCATATAATTCACTCATTCAGTTTAACAGGGTAAAGGTTGCTCTGATGGGGTAGAGATCTATAATAATCATTCCCACCAAGATGTTATTAGAAATAAAGAAGGGCACAAAATGAACAAAAGGATTGGGAAGATGATGGCAGCCTATATAGGTTTACCAGCAACACAATATCACACAATGGACACTTGGGCAGTCAAGTAACTGTAGTAGTTCATACTAAAGAATAAGATTTCTAAAGGTTCACATTGTATCTCATTTACTCAACAAACTTCATAAACCGATTGTTGTTTAACCTTGCATCATCAATACATTAACAATTGTCGATTAGTTTCCTTAAATTGAAATAATTGAGAAGAGGAGCAGCTTTAGAGTAAGAAATTGCTTCCGAGAGTCAGATCTTGGAACTAATGCATGATATATTCACAAGTAGCCAAGACACCAGCTATGTTAGTTACTACTACCTAATTGTTTATGACTTATATTTATCTAGCTAAAAGGGTACGCAGAATGTAAATAAATGGTTGCAAGAGTCCAATGGAAAATGTTATAGACATCTAAGTTTCTAAGTTGACAAGTCAAACCATCACAATAAAATGGAAAACAGTAAAAAAAAAAAGTGAGGAAATCTGAGGTATCAGTGCCTAAGGAAAGGACTTTAAAAAAACATCACAATGCTTTTGATTCAATGACCTGAAAAATCTTTAGTTGGTGAAATTATTACAATGAGAAAAGGTACTGAAATACGAAATACCTTTCTTCTTCTGTCAAGTAATCTTCCTTTAGAAGCTTCATGAGCAATGCATCCTAATCATACAAAGGATAATAACCTCATTTAGTTATATCAAGCACATTATTGTAACAGTAAGGACACTAGAAGCATGTAATGGCAGATAAGCAGCTATGGTGCAGAGAAACTAACAGTAAGGACACTAGAAGCATGTGTAATAGTAGATAAGCAGGTATAGTGGAGAGAAAATAATGTATCACATAGAAACTATATTTTCTTTGACAAGAATAATGTCCTTCATACAAACCTGTGCTTCACATCTTACTATTGACATCACACGTGCATTGTAGACATCAATACTTAATGGTGGGTACAAGAAGTGTCTTCTAGCATATAACTGCATGTATTATTAAAGAGTTGTAAGTTAAGGCAAATGAACAGAATAAGTTTTCAGTTAAGCACCATGGATAGACTGATACATAAAGACCAACAATTTTTTTTTGTTTTCAAGAACACAATGAAGAGATCTCTACCTCGTATATGCAATCTCCCAAGTATGCCAAAGATGCAGCATTGCATACTGATCGAGGTTTATTGACTTTATTTACTTTTGGCACAACTGGCAACCACGTGTCATATCCCAAGTATGCTTCATCCAGCTTCCTTGCTACCAAAGACAGTTAATTAAAGTGCACCTCAAATCAAAGAGAACACAGTTTGATTCCTTTATTGGGAGAATATCAGAATATTCTAAAGGCAAACATCAGATTTTAGGAGTATCATGTGTCCTTAAAAAGGAAGAAAACACGACAACTTTTAGAAACATCATGAAAAGTAAAGCGCCTGAACTTAATATCCTCGATCATTTTTCTTTCTCAAACAAACAATTCACAGAAAGATGGTGTGCTTCCAACCGAGACAGGTGAACGAATTCTAAATACTTAGCTGTATAGCACAAGGAATTTAACAAAGAATTCGTACTGAAACTAGATAAACTCCAATATAGAAGGCAAAGATTAGTTCATTTTAGCAAAGTTTAAGACTTTTCAGAAAAATTGGAATTACACTAAAACAAGATAAATATCAATACCAGAAGGCAAAGATCAGTTTTTTAGCTTCTGCAAAGACCAAAATTAAGAAAACTTGATGCATTTCAGTAACTTAATCTTAAAAAGACCGTAAAAACTAACCAAACTCCACTTCTCAAACCCCAAAAATCAGGTTAAATCTTCCCCTGGTACATGGACAAGCAGTATGATTCGGGCCGAGACGCTACGTTCATTCTAAGATTGCAGAATTCACCTTGTCTTGCGCGGGTTGGCCTGGAGTTTCGGAGCTGGTATGCCGGGAGGAGCTCCGCCTTGAGAGGCTCCACCACCACTGCCTGTGAAGAAACAGATGCCGGTGCAAGCTTGTGGGTGCCGCTGGGAGCTGGGTGGGGAGATTTGGGTGGTGGGTTTGTGTCGAACGAAGCACTCGGGCGCAGAGAAGCCATGGGGAACACCCCCGTCGATGCCATTGCTTGCTCTGCGGGGATAGACTGCAGCGACTCCAACAGCCGACAGATACGATCAAGGATCCATTTAATTTGAGCAAGATCCTAAAAATGATCTTAATCGGATCCATCTTAGACACCCATCTGGTCGTCTCTTTTCTCTTGCCCGGTCCCGATGGAAAATCCAGGTCGAACCATCCGGCAAGGATCCGAAAAGAGAGTACAATAAATGTAAACGGATCCCACTGGTAAAAACCATTTCACCCTCCCTCCCTGCCTTCCTCCCTCCTCCTCGGCTCCTCCACCACCACCGCCTCCGCCGCCGACCGCCACAGAAACCACCAAACTCGCATCTCCTTCCGGTGCCTCCACCCCCTCCCACCATGAGCGGGTACGATAGCCGAACCACCGACCCCGGCTCCTACCGCGACCGCAGAAGGTAAACCCCGACCCCCCAAAACCCTAGCTTTTCCTAAAAAGTTCCCTTTGTTGTTGTTGTTGTTGTTGTTTGTTCTTGTTGTTCTGATTGTTCGGTTCTTATTGTGGGCAGTGACGTGGGGTTCGGGAGTTCCCATAGCTATGGGAGGAGCCTCAAGGACCGGGACCGGGCGGTGGATTTGGACGGGCTGCCACCATTCGAGAAGAATTTCTACGTCGAGGCCCCCGATGTCTCCGCCATGAGGGAGGCGGAGGTCGAGGCGTACCGAACCAAGAGGGAGATTACGGTTGAAGGGCGGGACGTGCCGAAGCCGGTCCAGAAATTCCACGACGCCAGCTTTCCTGGTATTTACATGCCTGCCTGCCCTTTCCGTAGAATTGTTTTGAGTCCTAGGTTTTGTTTAAGATTCGTTGGTCAAAGGTAGATGCTTTGGGATGAATGAACGTGGATTTCAACGTCTTTTGTGGCAAAATTCTTGTATTTTGAACTCATGGACTCGTAAATAGCGACGAGGAGGAAAACGAAATACGTTGGAATCACTTTGCTTGAGTCAATAGAAGTGGTATGAACTTAATAGGGAAACAAGGAACTCCATGAAAATAGACTCAGAACATGGAATTTCCATGTGAAACTCAATGATAAGCTAAAACAAGCAATGATGCTTACTACTATTTAAATTTTGATTCACCATATAAATACGTATAACGTGGAATTTGTCACATAGGTGGAAAATATACATTGTGAAATGAATTTTAGCAAGAAAATTTGGAATGTGGACATGTCAAGAAAAGAAAAAGAAAATTGTTGGTGAAAAGATATAGATTTAGAATTCCACTGAAGTATACCAAAATATTCATCTCGACATCAATTTTATACACTGAAGTTTCCTTATGTTGGTTGGCATACTGACAGGTTACCAACAATGGTCCAAACATTGTCCTTTTGAAAGTTTCACCCTGAGGTTGTTTTTGATTTCTCTATGTTTTCACAACAAAAAATTTTCGCTTAGACACATGACGGTAGTACTTGACTATTTTCATTGTTAACTTGGATTTTTAATATTTTATTGCTCCTAGAAATTCCTTAAGTTGTATTTGAATTTTTGTTTCATTTTTTTTCTTTGCAATGCAATGATGGTTTTCTGTTGACAAAAAAGGCTATTTTATCCTTAAAAGAAGGAACAACTCACCACCTTTTCTGTGTTTGGTCCAACACTCCAACTCTATATTGATCTTTCTAAGAAATTAATGGAACGTTAGCTTTCTTCTTACTTGCAATACATATTCACATTATTATAATTTAATTTTCTAAAATAGTAAAATCCTTTATGCTTCAATTAAGTTGTACGTAAAATGCAAGCTGCCAAGTTCTAGAATTTTCTCCTTGTCTGGGAAACCGATATCTGTCACTTACTTTTGTTTTTCTAGATTATGTCATGCAAGAAATTACTAAGGCAGGCTTTGTCGAACCTACCCCAATTCAAGCTCAAGGCTGGCCGATGGCCTTAAGGGGTCGTGATCTTATTGGTATTGCTGAAACTGGATCAGGAAAAACACTTGCTTATCTTTTACCTGCTATTGTTCACGTTAATGCCCAGCCATTCTTAGGTGCAGACTTCAATCCTGGACCTTATTCATATTTATGATTGCTTTTGTGTTTATCATGTGTATTGAAAGTTTTTTAAACCATTTGTTCCTACAGCTCCTGGTGATGGTCCAATTGTTTTGGTTTTGGCTCCAACTCGTGAGCTTGCTGTCCAGATACAACAAGAAGCAACTAAATTTGGTGCATCTTCAAAGATTAAAAACACTTGCATATATGGTGGTGTCCCCAAGGGACCTCAAGTTCGTGATCTTCAGAAAGGTTTTCCTATATTATTTTTCATGTGTTTCTGTTATCTATCTACACAGCTTTAGTATGATGCTGATAGCTTTTACAATATTCATGCCTTTTTGAACCTTTTCTGTTACTTGCTTTGTGCAATCTTTTCTTAACCAGGTGTTGAAATAGTCATTGCTACACCTGGGCGTTTGATTGATATGATAGAGTCACATTATACAAACTTGCGTAGGGTGACATACCTTGTTTTGGATGAGGCAGATAGGATGCTAGACATGGGCTTTGAACCTCAAATTAGAAAGATTGTTAATCAGGTTTGTGTACAATTTCCTTATCAGGTTGTTGATTGATATTTCAGGATCCTTTTCTTATCTTTCAAAGTACCTTAAGGCTTAAGTATAATATTTTTAACTTGGCTAAGACTAAGACCTTGGTAGTTCTATTCATGTGAAATGTCAAGATATAGCTATAAGAGCCTTTCACTAGTTCTGTTTTTTTTTTCCACTTAAAATTCTGTAGATCCGCCCTGATCGTCAAACTCTTTATTGGAGTGCCACTTGGCCAAAGGAGGTTGAGCAACTTGCAAGGCAATTCCTTCATAATCCCTACAAGGTAAATGTTGTTACTCATTGTGGTACTACACAGGTGAGTGTATTTGTTATGATATTTTCACGACATCTGACAGGGTTGGCTGCTGATGTGGGACAGGTGGTTATCGGTTCTATAGACTTAAAAGCTAACCATGCGATTCGTCAGCATGTAGAGATTGTTTCTGAGAGTCAGAAATACAACAAGTAAGATAACTTTTTATGTGCTTGTCTATTTAGCTGAAAATATTTTATTGCATACTGATTATATAAATTTTAGATTAGTGAAGCTGCTTGAAGACATAATGGATGGAAGTCGTATTCTTGTGTTTATGGACACAAAGAAAGGGTGTGACCAAGTTACAAGACAGCTCCGGATGGATGGATGGCCTGCACTATCCATCCATGGTGATAAGAGCCAGGCAGAAAGAGACTGGGTCCTCTCAGAATTCAAAGCTGGAAAGAGTCCTATAATGACAGCTACTGATGTTGCTGCTCGTGGTCTTGGTATTCACTCACTTTAATTGTCTTCTCTTGAGTCCCTTGCTTTGGAGCATTCTTTATAAGCGTCTTTTGTTGTTGCAGATGTAAAAGATGTGAAATATGTGGTAAATTATGATTTCCCTGGGTCATTGGAGGATTATGTCCATCGGATTGGCAGAACTGGCCGGGCTGGAGCAAAAGGAACTGCTTATACCTTCTTTACTGCGGCAAATGCTAGATTCGCAAAGGAACTGATTAATATTTTACAAGAAGCTGGGCAGAAGGTCAGTTCAGAATTGACTGCGATGGGTCGAGGTGCACCACCAACACCTGCAGGTTAGTCTTACATTTAATTATCTCTTGGAATTCATTTTCTATGTGAGTTGAATGATTGATGATTTCCTATAAGAGCTTTTAAATGTCACTTTAGTCTAACTGCATATATTGATATGTCATGGTTAAGCAGGTTATGGTGGTTTCCGTGATCGTGGACGGGGCTTTGGAGGTGGGCGGTCGTATAGCTGATACATCAAGTTTAGCAGGCAAACTTCAGTTTGCTGTAAGTTGAAATGTCTGATCATTGCAATGTTGCAAATGTAATTTTATTTTGCTGGATTTCCAGTGGATATGCTCTTGAAATGTAGAAATTTTTTAGTAGTCTTTCTTGATTGTTGATGGGAAAAAAATTGATCACAGAAACAGTTGGCAATATACCATAAACTCTAACGAGGATAGATGTAAATGAAACCAGGTGTACTGTTTTCCAACATAGAAAGTTGCAGGGAGTACCTTGAGGTGAAGCTGGAGGAGATCACAATCGATAGGCGATATGAGAGGAGAAAGGAAATAATACATGACTTAGGGTTTTTGGTGTGTGGTGGGGGAGGAGGGGGGGTGGGTGTTGTTCGCCGTGCATCTAGAAAGTTCGGGAAATGATTCGATAGAAATCTTATTTCCTATTGACCATACAAAATAAGAATGTTTATACACTTAGTTTGAAAGGATTTCAATGGAAACTCATTTCTTTTACTTTTCAAGTATGTAAACCATAATCCTTTTCATTTCCTATCTTGGTCCCGTGGAATGTCAGTGGAAATCCTAAATCTTTGCACCGTCCTCCTTGAGTCCCACTCCTCTTCCCCTCCTTGCCCTGTCTTCCTCCTTCACTTCCTCTTCTTCCCCTCCTCCTCCTCCTTCACCTCCTCTTTTGCCTCATCCATTCCCTACCCTATCCTCCTCCTTTTGATGAATCTCTCCTTTGAGCCATCTGCACCTCACCTATTCTCTTGCATGATTCTCACCTCACCTCACCTCACCTCTTCTCCCGCACGATCCTCACCTTACCTCTTCTCTCCTCTTTTGACACAGTAACTATCGTCCTCCTCTTTAATTCGTCGCAATCGGCAACAACTGTTGCCAAATGCAACCGATCGATACATGCTTGCATTACTAGTGGAGAGGTCAGCACCGTTAGGACCCTAAACACATCCCCCAAGTCCACCACTGCTTCCCAGCACCAGCCGAGGAAGTTACCTTCCTCCTTTGCCAACGACAAGGATGTTGACTACAACCCTAGCTTCACCAATGACAACAGTGGCTATGGTGTCCAAGGCAAGAAGGGTGGGTCCTCTTCCTCCTTCCCTGGCATTAGATGAAGTGGAGAAATGAAATGGTCTAGTTGCTCATCTCTGTTGTGGCTTATGTTGGGGATAGTGGTGTTGCAGAGTCATGTGATGGGTTGGTGGGAGCGAAATGGAAGGTGGGCGGTGGAGGCGCAGTGCTGAGAAGAAGGGGAAATGAAAGATTGTATTGAAGATGATAATGGAGAAAGGATGCTAACCATAAGACAAATTATTTTGGTGGTTTGATTAATAATAATTGTAATTTATGAAGTCTATTTGCTGTAATATTCTACTTTATATGGTTTATTTTAGTGGTTTGATTAATAATAATTGTAATTTGTGAAGTCTATTTGATTAATATTATGGTTTATTTGATTTATTTTGGTGGTTTGATTAATAATAATTGTAATTTATGAAGTCTATTTGATTAATATTTTGGTTTATCTAGTTTATTTTGCTAGAAAGTTGGATATTTGATTGATTTATAGTTTAATAATTATAAAGTTAACGATGTTTACTTTCCTTTGGAATCAGTTGATAAACACAAACACTTATACAGCAAAAAACTTGGTGAAATCAGTTTCCTTTACTTTTTAATTTCAGACAATTCTCGTTGATTTCAGAATTGCAATTCTTAGTAATTCCTGTCAAATTTTGTGCACAAACAGACCATTAGTTTTATTGCTTTTGGTGATAAAATGGAATTTT
Organism: Posidonia australis; assembly: GCA_024699735.1. Lineage (NCBI taxonomy): Eukaryota > Viridiplantae > Streptophyta > Magnoliopsida > Alismatales > Posidoniaceae > Posidonia > Posidonia australis. The sequence continues at coordinate 13,035 of JAMKQA010011325.1, forward strand.
CTTTTCAAATAATGAAAATGGAATTTAACCGAAGGTATTTTAAGCATTTGCTACAATGATCTGGGACGACAAATATGCAGGATACAAGTTTAGCATTACAGAGAGAGGGGGAGAGAGAGAGAGAGAGGAGGGGGGGACTGGGTGAGACAAATGGACTTGTTAGATCTTGTGGCCAGGGAACAGAAATTGGGGTACATGTGTGTGATCCAGTAACACATGCTTATGACAAACCAGGCTTAAAATGAGTTGTTGTGGAAAAAATGAAGATACATCCAAATAGATAGTGTTTCTGGAGAGGGTTCAAGTGCTTGGATTTTGTACATCTACAAGATCTTAACATAGTTCTAACCACCTCACAGCCACTTCTCCTATTATATGGAAATTACAATGCATAAGGGCACCATTCCCTGTGCTCCACAAGAAGATCAGAGGAATTTGCTATAAAAATGGTAGTGTTTTCCTTGATCTATGATGTTAGTATCATGATAATTGTTCTTTCATGGTATTTTCCATGATATGCTTCTTTTCTTGTCTTTCCAGAATTCCATGACATGCTTTACATAGATTTCAAATTTTGTTCTTTTTCTCCAATTGGCCATCGTTGTATATCAAACTTTTTTAACTGACTGTTTGACCTTAATAGTACTTGTCACAGTTATGACAATTCGCAAGTGATTTATCACTATCAAATCAGTTCAAACATAAACTCTCTTGCCAATGGCTTACAACTTATTCGGTAGACTTCTTTTTAGTTTGGTAAGCATATAATAATTTGCAGTGACCTGAAATATCTGCACAAGCCATTGACTGGACCTATATCTTTTCACAATGCACTGGGCTTCCTTTTAACTCTGACGGGCATCCTACCCTTCATGGTCACCGTTGGGAAGCTAAGTATGGTATCCTCCTCGGCCACCCACCTGTCAATATAAACTATTATTGGAGCAAAACATGTATATATTACATGCATATAGACATTTGCACTCCTAGATGTAGTGCATGCGTATACATGCTCATGCATGTTTATGTATACTCACTGAGTTAAACATAACAAATTGCACATGATTCTGGTATAGAAAACTTTGTGGGACGTACGGATTTGCAAGTTCTTACGAGAAATTGGTGATTAGATGGTGTAAGAAGACGGATGCCAACAGTCTTGCTAGTTCAACACCTGGGCAAAGTCTCAACCCACCTCCAAATGGAGTGAAGATGCAAGTGCCTCCTGTATCCTTGTCCTGTGTGAAATGCATGGGAAATTGGTAGTGGTACTCAGACAAAATTAACTTGACAATGAAAAGAGAAGTATGTTAATGATAGGATCTTTGTTTCCCTCACCTGCC
>JAMKQA010011326.1:0-15128 GCA_024699735.1 Posidonia australis
ATCAAAGGGTAACTCATGAGAAACGAAGGGCCGTGCAAACGAAAAGCCTCGAATATTCCTTGGCACATTCGTTTGCAAGGGTAACAGCCCGGAAGACGGAAGGTCAGCAGCCACAGTCTGGAAAAGGCTGGGCGCCTGCTTGGTGAGCCAGTGATGTGCGCCTGGATGGTGTGCCTACAGGGTGTGCCTATGAGGTGCGCTTATAAGGTGCGCCAACCCAGCTCACAGATTTCACTGATTAGGGCTCTGGCTTGCTAATGGGTTTGGGTTCCGGTTTAAGGGTTAATCACATCCAAAGCAACATAAGGATACTCATCTCTGGGTTACATCAAAATCGGGGTGTCTACAGATACATAGCATATCTTACAAATCCAGAACGAGAAGAAGAAGTGATGTTGGAAAATCAGGGACACACCTTCGAGGAGGTGCTACGATAGGGGGAGGATCGCTTCGGCGACAGGCGGGAGGAGGTGTAGAACGTCGGAGCACGTCGATAGGGGGAGGCTCACTCCGGCAATAGGCGGGAGGAGGAGGTGCTACGGAGGAGCACCGTCGAGGATGCGGAGGAGGTCGAATGATAGATGAGAGGCGGAGGAGGAGGCGGAAAAGGAGGCAGACGAGTATTTAGGGTAAGAAAGAAAGGGGCAAAACAACCTACATCGAGGTATTTTATACCTGAATTAGCGAGGACTTTAACAAGGACATTTCCTCACTATGCAAGCAAGCAAGGACATTGCGAGAAAAAAAATCCTTGCAAAAAAGTTGCTATGGTATTGCGAGGACATTTCCTCGCAAAATCCCTGCTATATGTCCTCGTTATATTATTACGAGGACATGTCCTCACTAAGTCCTCGCTCTTTGTCCTCACAAAATCTAATTTTTCTTGTAGTATCTCTTTCTTTGGATTCACCATCTTTGCCGTTACTGTATCGAGACTCCTCATGTGCTTCCATGCACCGTAAGGAGAGCCATGTAGGGTTCCACCGGCATGGTCACACTGGTCGAAGACTCTAGTCCAGTTACATAGTAAGTTGGTGTTCTGTCAAGCACCTGATATGTGACTTTTGACCAAAGAGTAGTTGACATGCCCCTGGTATCGAACTGGCTAGACATCACTAGAGAGTATGGAGTCTTGGAAGCCAGACTATAACTATAGATACACCTTGTACCATCGGTGTAATTGAGACTGTCACTAGTCGAAGCAAGTGATACATTCACCTAGTGGCTAGAAGTATGTATATCCAGCTACAGTCCTGAATTATACTCAAAAGACAAAAGGAATTGTGGTAACTTGATATAGACCTTTGATTAGGATTGCAATCTACCTCCGATTGGTATGTCTAGGCTATGTTCTACTACTTACCAAGGTGTTTTGACAGTTCTTTACTTCGTCGTGCTACCATAGGGTATTCTTTTGATTGTATTTACAAAATTCTGAATTACTGCATGGAGACCATGGTAATGCTGCTGACTCTATCAATCATTAGCTCTTAATCAAAGATCAACTAACAGGTGTTCCTCTGTACACTTAAACCCAAAAAGCAGCTGAAATGTCCATGGTTAAAATTCTAGTCTAGTTATTACATTCAATGTGTAGTGAATTACCTAATGTGTGTGTCCTAATCAAAGAACAACCAACCTACTTGTGATGAACAGAGTAGTAGATTGTGTGAACTCGGTTAGAAAGTAGCTAACATGCTCCTAACATAAAAGGCAAATGATGCACAATGAAAACACAAGGTAGATCAGGACATACCAAGGCAAAACAGATGCCCCAAGCATTGAGTCAGGCTGCCACATGAAGTGTTGGGCACCACTTGGGGTTGTGAAGACTTGAGGATTAGGCTGTGACCATAGGCGCACTTTGAATCATTGAAGTGTTAGAGACTGATTCTGGTTGAGGCAAGTGACACAATTGTTTACTGATTGGAGGCATAAATCGTAGTCTGCCTCAAGCTGGCATGTCAAGGCTATGTTCTTTTCTACTACTTATTCAACCATTGTGTTCTGATTGTAAACCTGTACTTGGTTGTGTTATCATCAGGCATTCCCTAGATAATATTTACCACATCTGAACTGCCGCGAAGGAGTCGCTATCATGCTTTTGATTCTGCAATTTTGTGTAGCTCATGCATTAACTGGTGCCCTTGCTGCATATGCACTTTAATCAATGAGCAGCTGAAATGCCCCTGGCTAAAAGCAATCGGCAAAATATTGTCGAACAAATCAATATGCAAGCAAAGAGATTCATCCAAGTGAAATTGTGATGATTATGATTATTGTGGTAGACTCTATTATTGCCAGCAAGCAAACTAATTATTTAAGAATGACCTTATTGTTTGATCAAAAAATGTGTGTCTTGTTAACTAGGTGTGATTTTAGTTGCATGTTGTCTATAGTTATTGTTTTGCTTGTTTACTGAGTTCATTATTTGGATCACTTTGTTGTTTAGTTCGACTGTTTGTTTGCCCTCAGTTAGGCTGGAAAGTTGTATGCCTATTAGAGGAGGAGGACACCTTTGACTTAGTTGATGCTATAGAGACTCACAAGCTGTAGGTAGCTCTCGATGGGTAGTGGTGGCACTCAAACTCACTGTAAGATAACGTAATGGACCTGGCTCCATGCCAAACTCTTTAAAGTCCTACACCTACTTCTTTAAGATCACTGATTTTTCTTTTTTCTCCCACATAGGCGTGTAGTTTCACTCTAACCTTGACATGGAGGTAATAGGCGATCGGTCTGTTCTAGAGGCCTTTATTGCAAGATGGTGGGTCAGTCCCTCAAAGGTGTAATTTTACTGGATGCATACTCCAACACCTTTCCAAGGTATAGTAAGCGTAGAGCTACGGTGCACGCCTCTCACTCTTGGGCTAACTTTTGCCTTCTTTATTCTTTTATGTCCTTGCGAATGTATGTTTTCTTTTCTAGCTCACACCATCAGTCACCCCTAACATTTTATCTCCCTCTTGGAGGTGCAGGATCCTTGCAAAGTTTGGACATTTCGTTGGGCTTTGATGTACGGTAGCTCCCTCGCTAACTTGGTCATCTGAGTAGCGACAACTACGGAGAGATAATCCCTTCTGACGTAAGCGAACTTTTCCAGTTTTCGTCATTAGGAAGAATGTTATTGACAAGCAAACTATTATTTTCTGTCGTTTTTAATGTTTTTATGTTTTGCATTTTCTTTATTTTCAACTTTTGTTTTCCTTTTTTTATATTTCTTGTGTTTTGATATATGATGATGCAAAAAAGAAACAACAAAGGAAACAAAGGAAAAGGATACAGCTCCAATCCTTGTTGTTGTTGTTTTATCGATGCCATTGGTGTTCATTGTAACTCCTAGCAGTGCCACCAAAAATCGAAATCATGGTAGGTGCAACTGAAGCTATTAGAACTGTTATTGAGACTGCAACTATCACTAAAAATGTTGAATCCACTAGCGACATTAGGATTGTATCTATTGTTGGAGCTGACATTTACTATGATGGTTGTCTCCTGCCAGATCCAGGATATTTGCATGTGTTGGGTCAGATCGGTGTGAGAGAAATTGACGAACTTTTGGCTAAGCCCTTCACGAAGGAATAGGAATAAGAGTGGCACACATGAGTGTCGCCAGATAAAACTTGGGAAAAGACAAGAGGACGAACAAGGCCGATGAGGCTCGATGGATTCCCCAGGAAAGAATTGGGGGAAAGAGGATAAACCCCTAAAGTTCTAGCATCCTCAAAGCTTGCCATCTCAAACAAGGTAAGGTTAGCTATTCTATGGTGTGCACGTGCATGTGCAAGTGTGGGTGCCGGTGTATGTGCTAGTGTGTGTGTTGCCTACTGTGGGTTGACGACAATGTCTCCATTGTCAATCAAATCCTAGATAGTATTCTGGAGAGTAAAACACTTGTTTGTCCAATGTCCATGGGCCTGATGGAATTGGCAGAATAAGTTCGTCTTATACCACCTAGGAAGCGGGTCTAGTGGTGAACAAATCTCTGGTAGCTGTAGGAATGGTGCAACTTTAGGAAAGATGTCACTCAACGACTCCCCGAGTGGGGTATAGTCGCTTTCCTTACAGCGAGGTCGCCTTTGCCGTTGTTGCTGCCCTTGCTTAGCTAACACAACGTGATGCGTCGGCTCAACAGTGGCATGTGGGTGTGTAATGCATGAAGAACTAGATGTTGGTGAGGGCACAAACGTAGATGTGGGTGCTACACCCTACATGCCAACAATAATGGTCCCATTGTCGATCAAAGTCTGAATGACATCTCGTAGAGTGTAGCAACTATCAGTCAAGTGCCCCAAGGCTCAATGATAATCGCAGTATACATTCGCATCATACCACGGAGGACATGAAGTTGATGGGGGACGTAGATCCTGGAGTCTCAGAAGTGACACAACCTGAGGAAAAATCGCACTCAGCGGCTCACCTAATGGAGTGTAGTCACTTTCAATATGACAGCCTCATTTCTGCTTAGGTTGTTGTGCTTGTCGAGCCAAAGCATCATGATGCACTGGCTTGACGGTGGAAAGTGTGTGTATAGTGTGTAGTGATGACCTAAGTGTTGGGACCTAACCTGATGCTAAGGTGGCCAGTGAGTATGCTATGCTGTGTGTGATGTTGAGTGCGAGAGTAACAGTTGTGGCACTGGTACGGCTCTAGGAGACGGACTCGAGAAATGTTGTACTCTCGCACAACTAATGGGTTGGCCTTTAGGTGAATGTGATGTATGCTGTGACAAGTGCAGTTGTGGTGTAGGTGGCAAAGATAACGCCCCCATCGCCGAAGTAGTGTGAAGCTAGGGCGATGGTGCAGTGATATGAGCCTGCAATATTATAGTGGTCTACACTAGAACCTTAGGGGTAAGAGGAAAACTCTTAACAAGATCAGGAGAAAGAGCCATGTACTCAAGCCTCTAGGCCAAAGTTCTCAAGCACTAAGCTTGCATGGCCGAAGACCCATCAAAAGATAGGTCAGAAGGTGAGAGCGAAACAGTAGTGGGTCCTAAAACAGATGCAACCGTAGTTGGTTGGACTCTTGAACAGGAGGGCCTAGGAAGTGGGGTGCAGCCAGCAGAACTTCTGGAGCCTGTGTGGTAGTCAGTGCAATCGACTGAGTGATGGGCCCTAGATCAGCTTGTGGGGTGCAATCAACCAACAACCAAAAGGCATGAGAATGGCATGTTCTAGTGTTGTGTTAACAAGTAAGTGAAGGAGAAGCAAGCATCATATCGAAAGGCATGAATCAAGTCATGTGCATGTGTTGTGACATAGCAATTGTGTAGAAAAACAAGAAAGGCATGTACAGTCAAATATGTACAAACAAGTAGGACAAGCAAACAGACACAAAGTATATAGTATAATGCCAAGCAAGCAAGAAAACCAATACGAAAGCAAGAATCAGGTTATCCCTAGCGAAGTCGCCAGTTCCTATGACCATGCCAGTGGAATCCTACACAACTCCTCGGTGTGTGGAAACACAAGAAAAATCCCGACATGGTCATGGCAAAGATGGTGAATCAGAGGAAGGAGACTCGACTCAGAAACACCAAAGAAGGATACGGAAAAGGAGTTACCACCTACTATTTTAATGGAAAGATAAAGAAAACCAAACACAAAGAAAACTCAGAGAAACACATGTGTGCTCTGTGCCTAATGGATGTAGTGCGCAAATCACTACGAGCCAGAGAAAGTATAATGATTCTTATTACACATTGAGAAGGTGTTAGGCACTCTCATACGTCCGAAGAAATCGGTCTTTCAAGGTTAACCTCTTGCTCATGACCTAGTGTGTGTATACTTGTCTATTTCTAATGCACATACCTAAGATGAATGCGAAAACATGACATAAATCTCTAAAAAGTAGGGAATAAAAGAGAAATGATAAGAAAAATAATCCAAGGGACAATGTAGGTAATGAAAATGCTGCTTTATTATACGTCGTTAGGAGATAAGGAAAATCGTGGAAAATCAGAAATATTCGGAAAGCACCACACAAAACAGTGGAAATTGGTAAACTTGAGCAAATCAAAAGAAGAAAATAATCCACATTCGGGTCCATGTCGGCATTGTCAAGCTTGTTAATGTACGCCCTCAAATGATGGAGAAAATCAAGTAAATCAGAGCCACTAGGAGAGAAAAGCGGTGCAAAACAGCGGAAAACTTTAAATGCTCATTGTAGACACCCCATATGCTTGCAATGGGATCTTAAACCCTAAAACTAACTAAAATCAAATTCAAAACCCTAACCCTAGATCTAAACCCAGCACTAAACCCTAAACCCTAGATCAAAACCTAAATTGAATCCAAAATCCAAAACTAATCAAAATCCTAATTAAAACCCTAGGTCAAACCCTAAACCCTAGGTCAAACCCTAAACCCTAATGTCAAACCCTAACAACTTATAACCAATTCCCACCTTCACCATAACAACATATAACAACCTCTAACTGCCTAAACAAACTTAACCAATTTCCACCTTCACCATAACAACCTTTAACCACCTATACAAACTTAACCAATTCCCATTTCATCATAATGACCTATAACAACTTGTAACAACATCCAACAACTTCTAACTAACCATAACCAACTACTCTAACAACCCTAGCCATTTGCAAGCCTATAAATATCCGCCATTTGCAAGAGAGAAAAGGAGGAAAAAAAGGAGAAGAAAAAACTTGGAAAATTCAAAGGGAGAGCCACCAAGTGATTCCCTCACATCCAAAGCAACCAGAGAGGTCCAAGAGCAAAGAGGAAGCTCGGGGAGGAGAAAAATCTAAGTTTCAAGCCATCTCTGGTGAGCTCTGGTGACCTCCGGCGGCCCTCACCACTGTCCACTCAGGTAAGCATCCCTCTGACCTCAATTTCCATCAAAAGTTGTCTCTTAGGTATTCCTCTTCCTTCCTCAGTTGATTCCAGTAGAACCAGAGGTTCTCCCTAGCTGGAATCGTGGCTTTAGGCATCACCGGAGTTATTCTCCGACGACATAGGTGGAGGCACAAATCCAGTGGTCGATTCGTGCCCCAATGTGCTCGATCCTTCCCCCACTAGTCTCCTTCTGCTTCTTCAATCATCTGGACACCGTTTCGAACCCCTAGAAGATCACCTAACGCAACTTGCAGGAATCGTGCCTTTCTGCCATCGCCGGAGAAGACGACTGGTAAGGAAACACTACCGGACGCTCCGCCCTTCGCAGCACCTCGCCAAGACCTGAAGAATGATCCTCTATTCTTCCTCCATGCTTTGGAGCAATCAAGACCCCGCTTTGTGCCCTGGATCGCCCCTGTAGCCAAGCTCACTGGGGAAGACGACGGCGATGGCAGACGGGACCCAAGGTTGAGAGAACTAACCTGTTTCTGGCCTCTGGAAGAGGGGAAACATTCCTCTCCACGTCCCGAAGCACCCTAGAGTCCAGAGTCACCGATCCAATGCCTCCAAGGTCCCCTTCTTCCACAATGTCGTCGTCGGAGCCGTGTCGACGGCAAAGGGGGGCTAGCTCCGGCCGTTAAAATTCCGATCCACCCCATTGGATCACTTCTCCTTCCTCCCATCTTGCTCCCGGTGGTGTCTGATGTGTGATCAGGCCTCGGGATGCCTCGGAAGGGCATCTCAAATGGTCGTCAATGGCGGAACTCCGTCGTCGACGGCTTCCGCATGTTTTCTTAAAAAAATATAAAAAGAATAGATTTTATTTTAAAAAAAACTTCTGATACTTTTGTTTTCTTACAAATAAGTCCTTTTTTCTTACATTAAGGCCCCTACACAGCATTTTTAATCATTTTAATAATATTTGTTTTGAAATATTGCAATGTGCCCCTGGAGTTTTCTTGTTAATGTTTTCCAGGCTTTAAAGTTTGATAAAAAACCCCTGACTTACCTTAAATTCATTTTTAAGTCCAAAATTTTGCATAAAAAACCCTGAGCTTTACTAAAACTGTTCTAAACTCATTTTTTTTTGGTAAAATTGCAATTTAAACCCTAGATATTCAAATATGTGCTCAAATGTGTTTAAAAATTGCATTTTAAACCTAGAGTTTTATTGATTTCTCACTGAATGCATGTTTTCTATGATAAATTTACATAACAATCCTTGAACTTCCAGGATTTCAAACTGAAGACCATTTTCTTGTACATTTAACCCTGAATTTCTTTATAATTGCATTAAACACATGTTTTACTAGCAAAATTGCATATTGAATCCTTGGAACCTTGAATTTGACTAAAAATACACAGTTTTGCACATTTGACACCAGATTTCTTCAAAATTATATAAAATGTGTTTTCCTACGTATTTTTGATGATTTAGCCTCAAAGTTTCAATTTTCATTTAGAATTTGTGAATTTTGCACAAAAGCCCCTGGATTTTTGCATTTTTCACTAACACATGCCTTTTGTACATTTTGTTTCCCTTTTCATGCATATTTTCTCATGTCTTCTTTCTTGCATTATGCACACATTTCTGACTTGTTTCAAACTCAATTTTCAAATAGTTTCCCAATTTTCTTTTGACTTTTGCGACTTTGATTTGATTTGGTTTTCCATCGCCTAAGGGCGTACAGTAACAAGCTTGATAATGCCGACATTGACCCGAATGAGGATTATTTTCTCCAATTTGATTTTCTCAGATTTTTTCGAGTTTCCACTGATTTGCATAATACTTTCCGAATATTCTCAATTTTCACGATTTTTCCTCATCGCCTAAGGGCATACAGTAAAGTGGCATTTTCAATACCTAAATTGTCCCTCGGATTATCTTTTTTCTTTTTTTTCTTCATTTCTATGATTTGGCATGTTTTCCAGTCATATTAAACATGTGCACTCATAATAGGCAAGCATACACACAATAGACCATTGGTAAGTAGGAAACCTAGAATGACCGAGTTCTTCGACCACATGGGGGTGCCTAACCCCTTCCCTATGAGTAAGAAGAATCATTACCCTTTCTCTGGCCCGCATTGATTTGTGCACTACATCCATTAGGCACAAAGCATGCATATGTTTTCTACACCTTAGTTTCTTTTGGTTTTTTCCTTTATGTTTGGTTTTCCTCGTCTTTCTATTAAATGACTAGGTGGCGACTCCTTTCCTTATCCTTTCTTATCTTTTCTTAGTATTTTCGAGCCTAGTATTCTTCTCTAGATTCACCATCTTCGCCATGACCGTATCAAGACTCCTTGTGTGCTTCCACGCACCGTAGGAGAGCCGTGTAGGATTCCATCGGCATGGTCACACTCATGAAAGCCAAAACATGGAAAGAATCCTCATTGGGTCGATGTAGGCATTTACATGTTGATTAATGTACACCCTCGGGCAATAGGAAAACCAATACATAATAGAATTGTAAAGCCAAAATAACGTCATGAAATGCAGTGCGGAAAGCTAATTCAATTCGATGCAGTAGAGCATGATATGCATAAGAATATATATACATGAAAATGTGCATGAAATGCAGGTGTGAAGACGAATGCATGAAATGTATGCATAAGAATATGATATGCATGAGAATACATATGAAAATTTGCATGAATTGTGAATGAAGTGCATGTGTGAAAATGAATGCATGAAATGTATGCATGCGAACACTTGTGGATGATGGTGAATGCAAGACATGAAACATCAATGTCTATCCTGACTTTGGTGAACTCCACTCGCCATCTTCACATGTTGCTTCTGTCGTCGTCACTAAGCCTTGCTTCGATGACTCACCACCAAGATCCATTAATTGGGCTCACTTCATAGATTCGCCACTTGGACTCGCTTAACCAATCTACAGAGCAACCTGCAAACTTCTCCATTTCTCCTTAACCTAATGCAAGGACTACCCATGTGGATTCCATGAATCCACATGGTGGCTAAATGGAGGAGTCTAGGGATGAGATGAAAAGTGAAAGATGGATGGGCTACCCCACTCCTTCACCCACGTAATCTCTCCTCTCCTCTCTCTCTCTCTCTCTCTCTCGTTCACTATACGACCATGGGCTGCATGGGTGAAGAAGAAAGAGGACGAGGATTGTAGGTGCATGGAGAAGAGAGAGGACTAAGGTTGATTAAGGTTGAGATGTGGAGGACGGGCTGGCTTGTTTGGAGGAGGATGAGTACTCGTGGGTGGTTGTTGGGTTGGCTCAGGCTTGCAGGGAGAGAGGAGAATGGCTAAGAAGGACGTAGGCTCGATGAAGTTAAGGCGGTGGTGCAGAGGAATAAAGAAACTAGGCCGGTTGTGGATGAAGTTGGCTGTGTTTTTGGCTGGAAAGAAAGAATGGCTGACTGGCTAAGAGGGAGAAAGGTGGCCACGGTGGTGGCTTTCCAGGGAATAGCCAGAAAGGAGAAAGGATGCAAGCTGAGCGAAGGGGATAGCTAAAGGTTTCTCTCCTCCTCTCTCCCTCGTTCTCTCTCTCTGTGTGCTTAAGGTTATGGGTTCAGGGATGATGGAGGAGAAGGTGATGCGAGTGGAGGCCTCAACACTGACCAAGGAAATCATGTGGAGGAGGACTATTGCATTTAAGGAAAATAGGAAACCTACCTGTGACACATCTTCCCCGTCGACGGCGATGCTCACGGCTTGAGTTCAGCGGCGTTAAAGACGTCTAATAGAGGTAGCTAGAGGTTGCAAGGAGTGAAAAAGACCTGCGGATGGAGGCACGGAGCCAAGGGCTCAACTCTACGCACATCCCCCTCTCACTCTCCCATTGCATGGCCCGACGTAGAAGATAACATGGGCCGGAGGTGAAGTAGGGAGGTTGCCACAGTGTTAGACGCTTGTAGGGATAGCGGCCTCAATTGGAGGAAGAAAGGAAAACAATGAGGGCTTGCCTTCCAATCTCCCTCTCTCTTTCTCGTCACGACTGAACTCGGGGTCTTCTCCGACAACAACGTCTCCTTCAGCTCAGGCTTAGAGATGTGGAGGCGTCAATCAAGGGTCTCGCGAGTGGTCATGGGGTGTGAGGAGGACCAGTGGTTGGAGGCACGGAGGTCTACAGGCTTTCTCCTCCATCCTCCAATCTCAGCATGGCTCAGTTCAATATGGCGTGGTTTCGACGACGATCCAGTTTTCCCGATGCTATGTCTCTCTTTTCCTCATTACGGCTTGGACTCAAGGATGAAGGAAGATGTAGGGATGTTATGAAGAGGTGAGGAAATTTATTTGCAGTGCATGGGCTTGCGGATGAAGGATAACGTCAACCGGTGTGTGAAGCTGGCTGCAGCGGCCCCCCTCGCTCGAGCTTCCTTCCATCCTTGCCTCTTCTCCCCTTGCTACAAGGTAGACTGAGCTCCGTAAGCTCAAGCACGTAACATAGCTCGCAGGTTCTTCCTCTTCGGCTGGGAGAACTCTTCTTAGAGTTGTGTGGCACTGTTACGTGGAGGAAGTTAGTAGCTGCTGGTGACTTGCTCCTCGACACAAACCAGTGGAAGAGGAAGATGTGGCTGTGGAAGTGGCAGACGAGGTGGTCTATCACACCGACTGAAGGTGCAGGCTAGGGAGTCTATGTGGAGGAAGATGATGGCTGGAAACCCTCACCCATCTCAAGCTACTCGCCCGCACTCCTCTTCTCTCTCGGGCTGGGAGGACACTACTCAGAGTTACATGGCATCCAGACTTGGAAGAGGGAGGTGGGTGCCAGTGATGGAGCTAATAGGGCCAGCCAAGAAAGAGTTCTCCACTTGCTTCCCAATAAACCAGTAGAGAGAGATAGCCCCCCTTCTTCCCTACTCACTAGTCTTTATATAGGAGGAGACTTGCCCGTAACAACCTAACAAACCCCCTAACCAATTCACTAACACCCTCTAACAATCCAATAACAACCTAACAACTCACCAATAACAAAGCTAACAAACTCACCACTAACAAACCTAACCAATTCTAACAACCCACTAACAATCCTAACAAACTTTAACCACCACTAACAAGTCTAACCAATTCTAACAATCCAATAACAAACCTAACAAACTCTAACAACTACTAACCAAAACCCAAACAAACTTAACAAACAACCTCCTAACTCAACACTCAATCCCTACCATCTTCTTCTCTCTCCTCTCCCTATGTGATGCATGGGCTCAAGGTGGGGGGCTATTGGGCTTAGGAAGAAGAAGAGATGGGTAGCGGTGTCGTGGGCTTACATGGGCTTAAATGGGCCTAAAAGGATTTGCACGTGAGGGCTTGGTTGGAGGTGTAATTAGATTTTAAGCTATTGGCTTGGTTTGTTGGATTTACATGGGTTTGAGTGGGTTTGAGATATAACTAGGGTTTAGGATTTGGTTTGGTGAATTAATTGATCCACTAGGATTTTAGATTGAAACAGAGGTTTGGGCTAGTTCTATGGATAAAATTAGGTGAAGATGTCTAGTTGGCTTTGGTGATAATGATTGAGAGTCCAGCAACCACAATTCCAATCCTAGAGAAGATTGCTGAACAAACCTACAAAATTGGGGTGTCTACATTCCCCTGAGGAGGAAACTTTATGCATTGGTGGCATAGGGAGGGGACTATCTTGATTTCTTCAATCCATTGGCATCCTAAAATGAGTCAATAGGAGATAGATGCATCGACAATTATTAGTTCAGTATCTGTTTCAATTGGGTCAATGGTGACCTTGATGTTAATTCTACCTTGTGCCCTTTTCTTGTTGTTATCATATCTTCATACTATTAAGGCCACTGGGCATAGCTAGGCTTCCTTGAGTCCAATCAGGTTAAAAGTTTCTAAGAAGCATACATTCCTAGTTGCCCTTGTATCCACCAATACACCAGAAAGTTCATAGTTGTTTATTTTTACAATAACACTTAGAAGTAAAGTCCTCCTCTCAATAGGGGCTAGCTCAGAGTCTGTAAAGAACAAGGTGGGTTCTATAAAGGCCGCAACTACAACTACTGCCAGTGATTCTGCAGGCATATCTTCTAATACTTGGGCTTTCTTTAAGACTTCCATTAAGATGTCTCAGTGTCTTTTAGAGGCCTTGATTAGCTCGTAGATGGATATCCATGCCTGTGTTTTTCTTAGCTACTCTAGAATGTCAAATTCTCCCTCATTCTCCTAGGGACATCGAATTCTTGTCGTGGGGAAGGCAAGACTCTTTCTGTAGAGTCTAGAGGTGGTGCAACTTGATTTGAGATTTGACCTGTTTTGGTGATGGGTTCTTGCTATGCCTACTGGTACGCTTTGTCAACATGAGCAAACCCGATCAACGATGTTGGCCTTCTTAATAGAGACTACTCCTGGCTTCTAGCTTGTCCATGGCGAAGCAATGGAGAGGTTAACTAGGTAGAGCTCACATAGGGCTGCTAAATGTATCCTTGTGCATAATTTCTTCCTGTCCTATCCTAGAACCCTTGAAAACTTTGTGTTTCTTCGTACCGATGGTTGTCATCAATCCAACCTCCTGTTGGCCACCCACTGGGTGTTCTCGAGGGTGATACTTCATTGTTGGGCTCTGGTGGATCCTATGCCCAATTTATCCCTTCATCTACAACATGATCAACCTGGATGTTGATTACCCTCCCCTGATGTTTGAAATTGAGAAGTTGATGTACCAGAGAGGCAATGGCTTGGATCTCTACTAGCTAAGATCTCCCTAGAATCAAGGGCTCAGCCAGGTCCCATTCCATGACAACAACTGTGGTAGTGCTAGTGAGGGGACCAATGGTGATATCCAATTGAACGGTACTGATCACCTCTCTTTGACTTCTGTCATAGGCTACACAAGAAAAGTAGTGTATAGTGATTCGGTCTTCCTCGAAGCCCAAGTAGTCAGGTTGGATACGGAATAGACACTCTGACTGGCACTTGTATTGTCAAGTACTCCAATCAGGGGGTAGCCATTAACAGCTATAGAAATGATCAACGAATGAGGATGCTCATCCGGTGGTGGCAGCTCTGTATCTTTGATGACAATGTTCCTTTGCTCAAAGCCTACGATGATTTCTCTAGCTAGTCCGAATGGATCTCTATTATCCGAATCACCAAACATCTACTGCCCAATGTTGGGGAGAAAGCCAAAGTAATTGAGAAGGGTGATATCGCCAGAGAGCGCATCTAACTGATGGTCCCATGTGTCAACAGTCTGGGCCTCCCATTCTTCATTAGACAAAGCTTCTTGGATTGGCGTAGTTGGTCATCAAGCTCCTCTCTTTCAGTGTCAAGTGATTCAAAGTCTAGGTTTGCTTGTATGCACTGAAAGGTCGCTAATTCAGCTTGAGCTGTGGGGTGTATGTCTTCAGCTCCCACATGAGCCACCGTGTGGTATGACATGGGATTTTGGTGTATCTACATCTTGGGCTGCTCTGCCTGGGATGCCTTCAATCTTTTTCTGAGAGCTGGCCACATAATCTCCCCTTTGTCATTCAAGTTGTATATCTTGTCTTTCAACACAAAGCACTCCTCCGAAGTATGCCCATTCTTTCGATGGTATGGACAATACTTGGACATATCAATGTTGGGAGCATTTGGCTTGGGCATCGAAAGCTGTAGATCTCTGCTTTCGACCAGCATCCTGAACACATCACTAAGTGCTTCAGGGAGTGGCTGATAGTTCTGTCACTTTGTCCCTCTATAATTCTGTGGTGGGAGGACTTTGTGATAGTTCCTTTTCCCCTACGGTTGCCCCTATTGCTGCCCCTTGTACTAGTTGTTTGGTTGCACTTGTTGCACATACACGAGGTAGGTTGGTGTAGACATCCCAATTTTGCAGGTCTGCAGGATGGAATTGTGGTGGCTGGGTCGGGATCCAGGGCCAGACAGGCGCCAAACCCAACAGCAAATGATCTGAGCCGTGACCCAGGGCCATACAGGTGCACCAGACAGACGCATCTCTCTAGCGCACCTATCTGGCGCACTAGATAGGCGCACCTCTCCGGTGCACCTTAAAACCTCACCAGACAGGCGCACCTGGCCGGTTCCCTCATCACGACCGTCGATCGTTGTCGAGGCTTGGCTAGGCAGGAAGGTGCATGGGGGACAGCATGGTGGTTACGAGATGCTAGTTTGTTAGGAGTATCTTTAGTTGTGTTGTGCCGAGTGGTGAAGAGAAAACAAATACGAACGGATGGATGCCCACATCCCAAGCATCCAAACCCTCCCCCACAGATGAACCTCACATGAAACCCTAGATATGGAGAGAAGAGGGAGGAGTTCTCTCTACA
>JAMKQA010011327.1:0-11319 GCA_024699735.1 Posidonia australis
ATGATTCAAAATTTTTATTTTCAGAAAAAGAAAATGGTTGTTCGTCTTGTACTATAAATTTAGTTATTCCTTCCTTAACTTCTTATGTATTATATTTCTAATTAATTATACCACTAGATCTTACATGTAATTTCGATTGTTTTAAATCTGTGTTGTCATCTTTATTATGTTTGGATATATATTTTTGTAAATGTCTAAATATATGACCTACACCCCCTCCCTTAGGACATGTGTATGTGGTATTACAATAATTACAATAACACCTACTTTGATCTACAAAGTTTAATGTAACATGCTCCGAAATCCAAGAACTTTGTTTCCTAGGTTTTTTAGTGGCTGTGAACTGTGAAGTATGTGTTGGGGTAGACTGAGGCTGATCTGACTCCATATTAGGGATATAGTCATGGCTACCAACATTACAAATATTTTCCATTTTAATATAAAAAATAAAATAAAAATAATAAAACCCTTAATCCACAAAAACCAAAACCCAAAAATGGAGGAATTAGAAGTAAAGAATTTGGAGGGATTAGAAGTAGAGAAAATTTGATATTGCGGGCTCAGCTACTGTCGCGTTGAGGCTGGAGTTTGGAGAGTAGAAGACAGGACAGAATCCAAAGCCAATTAGAGAAATCTTTACTTGAAAATTGAGAGAAATTTGTAGTAGAGAAAATTGTAGTTGAGAAGAGAAGAGAAGATTGAATTGTGAAGAAAAATGAATGGGGTAGGAAGGTAATTATAGGATAAAATTAATGATTTTTTACATTAAAAAAAACACAAATGGCCGTTGCTATATTTTTCATATTTTTTCAGCCGTTGGCAACGACTGAAATCAATGCAACGTCCTTTGGACCGTTGCACTTTTATTTATTTTTTTAAACTTTTTTTTTAACGGGCCGGACTTAGCCTGGCCCTGTTGTTTTTTTTAACATTGTTTTTAACAGGCTGTGCTGTTTTTTTTTTAACGGGCCGAGCTCAACTTGGCCCTGCTGTTTTTTTTTTTAACGGGCTGCTGTTTTTTTTTTTAACTGGCCGGGCTCAGCTAGGCCCTGCTGTTTTATTTTTTTTAGAACGTTTTTTTTTTATTTTTACTGTTAGTGGGTCGATCCAGTTCGACCCATGATGTTATGATGGATCAAAATGAGCCTATTTCATGGACCTTGGTGGACTTGAACTTTAGGTCCAACATGGCCTAAGGTCCACGACGGACCTGACTCGATCAACCCATATTTTATTTTTTTAGATCTTTGCTGGACCAAGGTGGACCGAACGGTCTAGGACCTGAACTGACCCATTTTCCAGGTCTACCCATGACCCCACGACAGTTGCGAATATTGGAATTATGGAATCTTCAGTGCCAACGTCACATCGCTTGCAGAGCAGCAGTGTTGTTGAAGGAATTCCACAATGAAGACATGCATACTGTATCTTTGGAAAAGAAAGAAAAAAGGGTCTGCAAAAGTGGAATTTGGTCTACTTCCCAACTTGTCGGCGCCGATGCCGTACTTGTGTCAGGACCACAAATTTAATGCTCCAGTTGTATCACGTTTCGATCATATAAAAGCTACTAATTTGCTGTAACTGAAACAGAAATTGTGATCATGTATGACCATTGCTTGTGTTAGCATGGTTGTTGGTATCTTTTCAGAAAAAAATTACTATGTTGTGAATGTGATTGATATGGGCATTCTTTTAGCATGGTTGTATATATGGTTTTTCATGTGTAGACATGGAGACATTTACAGCACATCTAATAGGAACTTAAAAATGTCTCTTCCAAATGGTTTTGTAAATAAGTCTGTAATTTGATGTTTACTAGAAACAAAATTCAAACAAAAAATCCTCAATAGAATTTTCTTACACACCAAATGCTAGTATAATTCAATTTGTTTAGTGCACTAATGATATACTAAGTTCTTTGCAATGTGAATAGCAATAGTGTTATCACAAAATAACTGAACAGGATTATTCTGTGCAACACCAAGATTTGCAAGAAGATTAATCGACTAAGTAACCTCAACACCAAAAGAAGTAGCAACCATCGACCTGTACTCTGATTTAGCTAATAAATTTTTGGCTGCTTATGCTATGCCATTAAATCTTAATTTTCTTACAAATTTGATTCTAGAGTGCATGAGTATATTTTTATTGGACATCTTTTTGCTCAAAAAGGCTAAAGAGTGTATGACTTGGATTCCAAGACAATTTTAATTAGTAGAGATGTAGTTTTCCATGAGAATGTATTTCCATTTGCTTGCTCTTCTGTTTTTGATAGTCTAAGTTCCATCCCCTTTAGCAAATATTGATTTTTCTCATGATATTTCATTCTCTTGTGTGTCTTCTATTCCTAATATATCTTTTTCACCTGATATCGTTCCTAATGAAGTTCTTGATAGTCCTTCTCGGTCTTCTATTATTTCTCAACCTGTTAGACATTTTTTTCATATTACTGAACCTCTTGCTTATCTCAAAGATTTTGATTGTCCTCATAATACAAGCAAAATTTAGTTCAGCATTAGACATTCTCTTGCTAATTTTTTATCTTATCATAGAATGTCACTTTCTCATAGGTCTTTTCTTGCCTCTATTTCCACTAAAATTGAACCTCATTCTTTCAAGCAAGCTTAGATACCATATTGGGCTTAATCTTCCGCATCTATTCATGGTAGCGAAGAGCCGAAGACCCAAATATATATTATTAGAATAGGTGCAGATTTGGATCATCGATGAATCCACGACTGGTAACAAAAGAAAAGAAAATAATCATAACAAACCCCAACAAACCACTAAAAACTGCAATAAAGGAAGCAGACAAGCAATAGATGAGTGATTCTTACAAGTTACATTAGTTTATGTGAAGTAATTCTCTATGAATCTGAACTATAACTTGTAAGCTCTAGCATCGTCGACAACATGAGTTTAAATACATATATGCACATATTGTATTGCATGTACTTTGCACCATATTGCATGTAACTTACTAGTAGCCTTTTGTCGTTCCTAAATAAAATCCCTATCCCTTTCTCAATATCCCATCCTCACTTTTTGCCTTTTTCTAATGGTAAATCTCAACTATACCAAATAATAATAGACTAGTTTGTGAACACATGGTAGTCATGATAAAGCTACAAATTCATCATCTCCTTGTAGTTACAAATCATTACAAAGCTTGTGAGACATAAATAAATACCAAAGAAACCCCATATGAAGTTGTCCTTTGGACTCCCACACCAACAACCCATTGCCATATCTCCTCCACTGCTTCCTAAATTTCAGTCAAGCTCTTGTTCTTTAACAACAAAACACAAACTTCCTTTTTGTGGCTTTGAAGAACTAGAATTGGCAATGGGTCGAGTTTAGACACAATATTAGTGGATCTGGACCTAAAATCCGTGGATTTTGACCCATAAAGTATAAGTTTGAGTCTTGAAAATGAGACCCATGGATCTGTAGACTCAGACCCGCTCATTTACAGGATAGGATCTGGGTCTAAAAATACTCAAACTTGTGGACCTAGTGTATATATAATATATTATAAATTAAAATATATGAACTAATATATAATATTTTCACTATATATTTATATTTCTACTCTCAATCTCTTATTCTCTTTGTAACATCCTAGAATTTAGAAAAGATGTAACTAAGAAGTACCCTGTAATTCTGGGATTAATTATCAATAGATGACTATGTTGGGTGTAGCAATCTTGTATCAGTGGTGTGATTGTCGTATGATGTTGGTTGGTGGACTGGCTAGCTCAATTCAAGGTAGTCCAAGCGCATGTCTTAGGCACACATGATTGGCGCATGATCTTAGAGCACTCATGTGGTGCACCAAGCCGGCGCATGTTGGTGGCACAGTACGACGTAAACAGTACGCATAATGTGACCGTGCCCACGGCCCGGGGGCCGATCTGGCGCGAAGGTCGCGCCAGAGGGGGAGGAGGCCACAACCATGCCAAGATGGCGAGGGCGCGAGATGGGAGGAAAAGGAGAGAAATGGAGTCGCCACCTGGTCTTTTAAGGGAAAGGCGAGGAAAACCACAAACGAATCACTAAAAGTGAATGAATGAGACGCAAACGTGAATGCCAGATGTCTACTAACCAGAGGATGGGCAAGGATTCCTATTACACACGGGTAAGGTGTTAGGCACCCCTGTATGCCCGAGAAACTCAGTCTTTCTAGTCTAATTCGCTTGTTTGAGATTGAATGAATGTTTGCTATGCCTAGACTGTGTTCTAATCATGCTGATGTGAGTGCCAAGACAAGACTGGATGGATGTATAAGAAGATGTGCAAAAATTGCGGAGAAATCCACATGAATTGACAAAATCGCAGAAAATCACATGAAAAGACGATGTTTTTGTAAAGAACGCCTCCGAAAACCATGTTGATGTTAAAAGGATAAAAAGTCGAGTCAACCCGTGTTCTCGGAATCATGGAAAAAGTCATGAAAATCAAAAAGGAGAAAAATAATCCGTGATGGGGTCGAATGTCGACCCTCAGGCCTGTTAATGTACGCCCTCGGGCGATGAAATCCAAATCAAATCAAAAAAATCTAAAATGTACGATTAAAGCAAAACAAATCGTATAATGGGTAAGAAATTCTAAGGACAAAGTGAAGAAAGGAATCCATGAAGGAAAGGCATGGGATGCCAACTCGCCAAATAGGGATACAAATGTGAGGAAAACGGATATGAAATGCATGGGCAAATGCCTAAATGGGTAAAAACTCTAAAGGATGGTCTAGACATGGACTATGCAAGACTAGTGCAAAAATTGACATGTATGCTCATGAATTGGAGGCACAGGGGCAATTTGATCATTTCCCTAGCCAGATGTGATAAATGTTTGCATGGGAGTGATGCATGGCCTAAAATGTGTGTCAAATGCCTAGAAGATGTTATTTGTAAGAAACATGGGGGAGAAAATCAACAAAATGATGTAAACACAATAAAGGACAAACATAAGGGCCAAAATGAAAAATTCACAGTAGGAGTGAGAATTTGGATGAAAAACATGTTCACGACTCCTATTCTAACATGCAAATGATGGGTCCAATGTCAATGTAGCACAGGGATGTAAAAGTTGCACTTGGATAATTTCTGGAAAATTCAGGATTTGAAGTGCAAAATTCACACATAAGTGCAAATGTGACCAACATGTAAGGCTAAGAACAAATCTCAGTAAAAACATGATTTTTAAATGGAATCAATGATTAAATGCAAAACATGAAATACGATGAGTGAAAAATGCCCCAAAATATGAAGGAAAACATTAAAAACCCTAAATAATAGATTTGAAATTAATCTAAGCGTCAAAATGTAAAGTTTATGTTCAGGAATGATTTGATGTGAATCCAGGGACTTTTATGTAAAATTTTTGGACCTGAATGTGATAAGAATTGTGATTTTTAAATATTTTAGGGCTCAGAATGAAAATTTCACAGAGAAAACTTACTTTAAAAAGTTTCAGGGGCTAAATGCAAATGTTCTGGACCTAAATGTAAAAAAAACATGTTCCAGTGACCTAGATGTGATAAAAACATGCATGAATAGGAATGCAATGCAATTAAAATTTAAATAGTGTAAAAACTGCAATATTGACAATGCAATTTTAAATTAAAGAGTTTGGGGGCCAAAAAATAAATTCCTAGGACTTAATTGCAAGGAAAACATGAATGCAGGAATTTAATTGTGAGAAAACATTTTCATACAGAACTGAATATGAAATTAAAATCTAATAAGGTAAAGCATGTAACATTTACAACAATAATAAAGAAATTGAAGAGCTATTTAAAATGCCAGGGACTTAAACATAAAAACAAAGGGCCCAAATTTAAAAAATAGGACTCAAATGAAAATAATTTAAACATAATAAATGTTTTAATAAAAACCAAAAAAACTAAAGGTCACCGTCGACGATTCAAAGATCGCCGACGGCGACGGCCTGGGAGGCTCATCTGAGCTCTTTCGGCGGTTGATCATCAATCCGAGTGTTTGAGAAGCTTGCGGAGGCGACGGGGGGAAGATCCAACGGCGCGGATGAGACCTTCGATGGCTGGAACGGCGAGGTTGACGTCAGCCATGACCTTTCCTCTCCGGTGACGGCGAGCTTCGCAAGCAGCGGTCCCGCGGGCGTCCTAGCGGAGAGTGGAGGGTTCGAGGGTGGTGTGGAGATGCTTCTTGAGGCGGCGGGCATGATCGAGGCGGCCTTGGTTGCGCCACCCGTCTTGGTCTCCGGCGGCGGCTTCCGACGGTGTGGAGGTGGCGATGCAGCAGCGGTGGAGCACGAGGAACGGATGTGGAAGCTCCGGGAGCCCGTGACGGTGCTCTTGGACGTTGCGGGAGGGGCTGGAATGGTGCGGGGCGCTACGCCCTTCTCCAGCTCCGACGATGGGTGCAGCGGCGATGACGGCGGTGGCTCTGACCACTAGAGGCCAGAGGGTCCCTTCCCAATTGAAGGGGACTCAGAGAAGAAAAGGAGGAAGGAGGAGGAAGGGGGGGAAGGCCCGTGGGGACTCCTCCGGACCAAGGGGCATGAGACGTCGCTGGTGGTGGAGAACCCACCACTGGAGACGGAGAGGGGGCGATACAGAGAGGTGGGGACTTCAGCGAGGCATGACTGGAGGCCTAGAATGTGCCAGGCAGGACTAAAGACAATAACTCAAAATAAAATAAAATAAAAGAGGAGGATTACCTGGAGGGGCGTCCTGGCTGTCTCCGGCGATGCTCGACGGCCGCGGTCTCCGGCAAGGGCTCTGGCTGAGTTCCAAAGGGTCTCCGGGGCTGCAAGGTGATGGAGGGAGAAGCTCTGGATATGGTCAAGATGATTCGGTGGTCTGGGGTCCTAATGGGTGCTCTCTCAGGATCTCCTATCTAGTCTCCGACGATCTCTCCGTATGGTTTCTCCTCTCTGTTGCGGTTCAGTCTCCTGATCCTTGGTTGTTTCTCCAACTTTTAAGAGAGATGGAAGGTGCGAGGGGGATCATGGTATCAGTTGGTCTTCGTGGGGAAGAGGAGTGGGTGCAGTTGGGGAAGAAGGGGAGAATGGGTCTCGTTGTGGGAAGGAAGAAGACTACTCCTTTATTTTTTCATTTCCTAAGTTTTCAATTAAAATGTGATTTGGGCTTAACGGGTCAGACTTTGTGGGCCTTTGTTTTTTTCTTTTGGTTTTTTGGCTTGGTTTTAGCATTTTGGTTTTGTTTTAAGTTTTTTTGTAATTTTGTTTGGGTGATTTTAAATATTCGTTTTAGTGATTTTAATTAAATTTTGATTTTGTAATTTTGAAGTTTAATTGGGTTTTAGAGGTTTGAATTTAATTATGAGATTTTAAGTTAGTTTCTTTTAGGATTAATTAAATGATTTAGGGTTTTTAGGTTTTAATCATTTTAGGTTTTTGTGACTTAATTAATTAGTTTTAAATTAGGATTTTCAAGATTTTAATTATTTTAGAGGTTTTTAGGTTTTTTGAATTTTAATTAGAGTTTTTAGTTTAAATTAAGGTTTTGGGTTTTAATTAATGTTTTTTTAGTTTAATTTAGGTTTTCCTTTAAATTGAATGGATTAAAGTGGTTTAAAAATGGATTTTATTTGGTTTTGACTTTAATTATGGTTTTCACTTGATTAATTTGGATTTTAATTGTTTTTAAGTGGATTTTGCTTGATTTTGATTTTAATTAGAGTTTTCACTTGATTAATTTGGATTTTAAATGTTTTTAAGTGGATTTTGCTTGATTTTGATTTTAATTAGCGTTTTACATAATTAATTAGGGTTTCAAATGTTTTTAGGTTGATTTAAGTGGATTTTGTTTGATTTTGATTTTAATTAGGGTTTTACTTAATTAATTAGGGCTTCAAATGTTTTTAGGTTGATTTTAGTGGGTTTTGTTTAATTTTGGTTTTAATTAGTGGTTTTTGCTTGGATTACGTTAGTGTGGGCTTGTGTGGGCTTAAGTGAGCCTACTGGGCTTGTGTGGGTCTGGGGTTCTGATGGAGTTAGGGTTTAAGGGTGGTGGTTGCAACCAGAGCATCTTCTAGAGGAGCCTGCTGCGAAGTGACTGCAAAATCGGGATGTCTACACATAGTAAACGCCACCAACACCCATGCCCGCCATATCCTGCACCCTGATAATGGTGTCACAACTCCATACCCCCTGCGCCCTCTAATTCCCCGCCATGCCTTGATGCCGGTCGAGCTTTCAAGCTGCGTTGCGTCATGCCTTGCTTAGACGGTGGTTAATGACTTGCCTACCGAAGATGATGACGATCAGAGGCTTATAAATAGAGAAGGTGAGGCGGGAGAGGGGCTTCGAGCTGTGAAGCTAGAAGGAAGTTATGTGTGCTTGAGGGAAGCTCGCGGTGAGTGGAGGAAGTCGCGAGAGTATAAGGGAGGATCATCGATCGACACTAAGTACACATCCTCCTTCCTTTTTTCTCTCTAAAATTCAGTTTAAATAATGATAAAATGGTAGATCAACATGAAATTAGTGGATAATAATGTTCAGGTGATTTTATTAGGATTTATTGAGGAATTTTGGGTGATTTATCATAAGGTGTTGCCACAGTGTTTTTAAACAAACTCTTCGGCTTTGTAATTTTCTACCTTGAGATTTACAAATCAGATATTTATGAAACTTGTCCCAAATGGTAGAAAACTTAGAGGCCAATGTTTCCATATATTTTTTAGAATTATTCGAAGGTTAGAAAGGGGCCCAATCAAGGCTCCCACCTTCGACAATTTCTGACATCAGTCTACTGAGCTGCTGCTTTAAATTTCCTGCTTGGGGCACACCATGGTGGCGCACTTGAGTGACGCACCATGGTGAATTTTAACTCGTGGAAATGATTTCTATAATGAAAAGGTTTTTAAAAAGCTGTTTTGAAAAGGAAATGCATGTTTTCAAAAGTTTTACATGGTTTGGGTCGGATCCGCGTGATGGTAAGGGCATAGTTGATGGGAGTATAAGACCTCCATGAAATCGGTATGTACCCTACAACGTGGTTGCCGACGATAGATATGGGTGAGAAAGACCGTGGCTCTTTGAGGTACTGTAGGGCCCGAGTGAACGAGACCGGTCGACCTTCTTTACCTAGTGCTAGCTGGGCCTTGGGTTGTGAGTCCTTAGGTGTTCGGTCACAAAGGAGCATCATGAGGGCGCACCCCGTGTGTGTGTTTTGTGACCTGTGTAGCCATGGTAATATGAGTAGACATGGAAATCGGGCCGGGCTAGTCCTGGGTCGCCCGACAATCCCAGCCGTGGGCTGTGCCGAGCCTAAGGGCCAGGCCCGCTTTGGCCCATTTACTAGGCCCAGTTTGGCCCGAGAAACGGTTTGGACCGGGCTGGGCTGGCCCGCTTACAAAAAAAAAAAAACTAGCTGGCACACTAAGATGGCGCACCTAGCTGACGCACCAGCCTGATCCAAAGGACCGTTGCACAACGGCTACATATATGGTCGTTACTATGCAACGACTATAACACTATTTTTTTTTAAATCCTATCCGTTTATCCTGTAAATACCCCCCCTCCCCCCATCCCATTCATTTTTCTTCACAACTCAATCTTCTCTTCTCTTCTTCACTACAACTTTCTCCCAACTTTCAAGTGAAGATTTCGCTGTTTGGCTTTGGGTCCGCCCCGTCTTCTACTCTCCAGTCTCCACGCGACACCAGCTGAGCCAACAACTAAAACATTTTTCTACTTCAAATCCCTCCATTTTTGGGACAAATGGAGCCACCCTAGGTTTCGGTACCAGGAGAGGCAGAATGCTATCTATCCTGTTGGGACTTGTTCAAAGCCGAACAAGTGCCATTTCATCCCCTTCTTAGACCAGACGAGGTCTAGATGGTCTCATCCTAGATTCGCTCCAAATGGGCGAGTCTTAATGCCCCTATCCTCGGGCTGATAGCCCTAACTATCCGGTGACAAGTCCGTCAACTCGCTATCGGGCTGATAACCCTAACTATCCGGTGACGAGTCCGTCAACTCGTCAGTGGGCTGATAACCCGAACTATCCGATCGGTAGGTCCATCAACTTACCATGTCCTATCCTTTAGCTTGTAGGTTTGATAGTCTTATCCGGTGCCCCTTCTTTTGGGTTGATCCCCCTTGACATCCGTCATCATTCTATCCCTCAGACGGCAAGTCCGGCATCTTGCCATGCATCTTCTAGGGCCGGATGGTCCGTCATTTCGCCAGGTTTGCCCTAGGCCAATGAGTCTGATAGACTTGTTGGGCACACTTTGGCGCGAGTCGGGAAATCTCTCACGCTCCCCTCCGAGAGCTGAGCTACCCACTCATTTTTAGCATCATCTTCATGCATTACCAGGCATCAGGGTCATCCTTTGCATTTGAATTTTGCATGGGCCTCGAGTCATGACTTTTCGGTGCATCCGTCGAATAAGTGGCTCATGGCCCCACAACAAACACCACTCTCCCACGGACTCAAGTGGGGTGTCTTGTCAACCCTAAGCGTCGGTCTCGGTTCCCTCGACCTCACTCAGGGAGGGGCATCTGTAGACACCCCGATTTTGAAGTCACTTGGTAGCAGGCTCCTCTGGTTGATGCTCTGGTCGTGACCACCAACATCTTAGCCTATACAAGTCCCAATCATACCCACACTAGCCCACTTGACCCAGTAAAACACTAAAACCCATTAAAAATCCACTGAAAAACAAATAAAACACTAACTTAAATAAAAAGCCTAATCAATCAAATCTACTTAAAAATTAAACAAAAAAACCCTAACTTAAATAAAATCCAACCAAATACACCTAAAAATCAAATAAAAACTCGAATCAAACAAAATCCAATCAAATCCACTTTAAAATCCAACAAAAACCCTAATCCTCTTAAAACCCACATAAATCAACTTAAAATCCAATAAACCCTAATTAATCAAATTTTTAAACCCTAATCAAGTGAAAAGAAAATAAAATCCATTAATTAAGACAAGAACCCTAACTTAAGCTTAATTCAAATTAAATCACTTAAAAATCTAAATAAATAAGTAAAAAACCCTAATTAAAGTGAAAATCCATTGAAAACCTTAATTAATAAAAATTCAAAACCTTAATTAATCCAAAAACCCAAATAAACACAAAAATCCGAGTTAATAAATAAATAAACCCTAATTAATCCATAAATCTATAAATAAACCCTAATTAACTCAAAATCCCTAAATAAACCCTAATTAAAACTCAAAACCCTAATTTCAAATCAATTAAATAAATCCTAAAATCCAAAATTAATAATCACATCTAACTCACAAAATTCTGATTAAAACTTAAAATTAAAATCCTAAAATCCCTAAAATTTCCC
>JAMKQA010011328.1:0-14987 GCA_024699735.1 Posidonia australis
GTTCGATCTATCCATGCCACTCCGGTAGGCTGTATTTTGCATGATTTGTCTTATATGGAGAATCTGTGCTTCAGCCCATGATCCAGAGGCATGGCTGATTTTGTTTTGTTTTCCTCATTTAGTTGGATAGGTGTGACCTTGTGTGAGGCTATTTGCCCTTGAGCACAAGACTCACAAGCACTTGCATTTGATTCAAGTTTTCAAACCATTGCATAAGCTTTACGAGCTTTCCCGAATGCATTTACAGAGATTTCATGTTTTCCTGAATGCATCTTTTCAAGATTTAGCATTGCATCTTGCCTTGTTTTAATCCTCGCACCTTTCTGGCCCACCTAGGCACACATAGGTGGCACATCAGATTGATCCACCAATCTGGTGCATCAAACCAGCACATTATCCTTGATTTATGCATGCAGCATGCTTTGATTTTGTCATGCTTTCTTGATCAGTTTACTTTCGCATTTTCCCTGGTTTTTCCGTGGATTTACTAGGAAGGCACACTTTGCATTGTTTTCGCTGTTTTATCGCTTTATTTGCATTTGCATTTGCTTATAGAGCGATGATGATAAATCACTCCAGATGATATAACTTTGATTATACTTATGCAATATACTTGCAATATGCGATTGGCCCGGAATAAAGAGTGATATTTCTGAGCATAGGACACACCCCACACAACATGCACCTAATAGCATAAGGCACTAGCATGGCATGGCATATCGCCCTTGGGCGTATAGCAAGCGGTTGAAAAGCCGACATTTCATTGGAGAAATCATAGAAGACCGATTTTATCGGGCGTGCGAGGGTGCCTAACACCTTCCTCGTACGTAACAAGGATCCTTACCCGCATTTCTGGTTTCCTTAGACCTTTCTTTTTATTGTTTGCATGATTTTTCATGTTTCTGGTTTTCCTCGTCTTCCATAATAGACTAGGTGGCGACTCCTGCATTTTGCATTTTATTTTGCTTTTTCGACGTGATTTTGCCGACCATTTTGCATTATTATTTTGCGATCCTCCTCGCCAGCATGGTTACACTGAGTAACACCCACACCAGTAAGAGAAGACTTGTGAAAATTGATTTTTAACCCAGAACAAGTCTAAAAACAGCATAAAATTCTTTTAATATTAATCATATTCTCAATATTGTCTAACAAGAATAAAAGGGTATCATCTGCATATTGCAGATTGACCAAGGATAAACCTTCATGAGGGAAATTAATCCCAGAAATTAAATTGCTTCTCTTAGCTGACTGCAGCATAGAGTTCAACACATTTGTGGCTATGATAAACAGTAAAGGAGATAAGGGATCACTCTGTCTTAACCCATTGGATGCCCAAAAGAAACCTTTAGGTGAGCCATTGATTAAAACAGAGAACTTAGCAGTAGATATACATATTCGGATCCAAGAGATCCACTTATCCCCAAAACCCATTCCAGAAAGTGAATCTAACAAAAAATGCCAATTAATGTTGTCAAATGCTTTTTCAAAGTCTATTTTAAGAATATAGCCCTTAATATTAGAAGTCCTCATAAAGTGTAGGGTTTCTTGCGCTATTAGGAAACAGTCCCCAATAGAACTCCCAGACAAAAGGGCACTCTGAGAAGCATCAATGACTGTGTTCAGCATTGGCGACAGCCTACAAGCCAGAGTTTTAGTAATGATTTTGTACAAACTATTAACTAAACTAATAGGCCTAAAATCTTGAATCCTAATGGCTCCCTGTTTCTTAGGAATAAGTGCAATGAAGGTCTGATTAATTGCAGAAAGAAAATCAGGAATATTGGAAGAATGGAAGGACTGGAAGATGTTAACTAGTTCAGTTTTCATCAAATCCCAGTAGTGCTGAAAAAAGATTAGAGGGAAGCCATCAGGGCCTGGGGATTTGTCCCCAGCTAAATGGAACACACTGGATCTAATCTCTTCTTCCTCAAAAGAGATCTCTAACTGTTCAGGGGAAGAGATTTTAACTGGGATAAGGGTATCCCAGTTAAAGGACATATGAATACTGCAGTCCTTATTAAAAAGCTTAGTAAAATGATTCTCAATTTCTCTGCAGATCTCCATTTGGGATATAGTTATGGAGTTATTAATGAGAAGAGAAGAAATGTTATTATCCCTCCTATGGTATTTTACCATATTGTGGAAAAAGGAAGTGTTAAAATCCCCTTCTTTCAACCATTGAATTCTAGATTTTTGTTTCCAATACACCTCCTGTTCTTTAAGAAGGTCAAGATGTTCTAGTCTCAGGGCCTTTTTCTCCACCTAGTTAATATTGTCAGATTGTTCAGCTTGAACATTCAAGTCCTGAATTTGGGATTCAATAATTCTGAGTCTTTTAACTCTATTTGCTTTAATAGGAGCTATCCACTTCTTGAGTAGGGCTTTTAGATTTTTCAATTTAAAGCTGAACTCAGACACAGGAGAGGATTGAGAAAGAGGATAACCATTCTGCCACTAGTAATCCTTAATTAATTGTTCAAATCCCTCTAAACAAAACCAAGATTTATAAAATCTGAAAAGGGGGACCCCAATTAGGGGCCATGGTATTAATTAAGATTGGGATATGATCAGACACAATTCTGGCTTGACCAGAACAGAAAGCATCAGGGAATTTCCCAGACCAGTCTGGGGAGACTAGAAAACGATCAAGCTTTACTAATGTGGGATGGTCATGAAAATTTGACCAAGTGAAGGAGAAATTATTTGGAGAGAAGTCAATCAGAGAATTCTGATCAATGAAATCATTAAATCTATCCATGTGAGAAGTTCTATTATTATGAAGGGAATGCTCACTGGGGAACCTAATCACATTAAAATCTCCCCCCAGAATCCAGTGATTATTAACAAGTGTACTGATATAATGTAACTCTTCAATAAATAGGGGTTTCAGGTTGTGATCACAGGGACCATATACCCCAGTGAGCCACCAGTCCAAATTATCACCTAGATTTTTAAAGTTTATAAAGAGACAGTAATTGGAGGTAATGCACCTGATTTCCTTTAATACCCTGCTATCCCAGCCAATTAGGATGCCCCCTGATGCTCCTGTAGAGGGCACCAAAGACCAGGAGTTTATTTTTTTACCTCCTATAAGCCTAAGAGACCCTTCAGTAAACTCTTCTTTCTTAGTTTCACTAACAATAATAATATCACACTTGTTAGATATAATAAATTCTTTTAACTCTCTCCTCTTATGACCTGAACCCAAACCTCTAATGTTCTAGACTGCTATAATCATAAAAAGTTAATGGAGGAAACAGAGGATCCTGTCCTCACAGAGGACACAAAAGGATCTTCCAAATTAATGTACTCCTTACCCTGATCCTGCCTAACTTGATTAAAGAAGGATATTGACTCATTTTTAGAAGCCAATGATATACCAATATTCACACAGAATGATTGGAAATGATCATAAGAGTCCCAAAGTAACGGGTCCACTTGGTTAACCTCAGAATTTACTAGGGAATCCTTGTTGGAAGAAGATAAATCATGGACACTGTTGGAAGCAGAGCTATAATTAAAACCATTATCATTATCTACAAATGATTGATGAACATTACCTGGTGCATGCACAGGCGTAGGAGGCCGCGAAGATGGCTTCTCAGAAGTAGAGGTACCCAGATCATCTTGCTCCAGACAATCATAGATTGCCATTACTTTTTTGAACTTTGCCAGAGAGAGGTTTCTGGCTCTAATCTCAGTTTCCACCCAGGTGGAAGCAACATTGGGCTCAGATGGTTTTGATCTCTGAGGGGGAGGGAGAGGGGTACCAACCAGTGAAGAAGGAGTTGATATTGTTGACCCTTAAGCTGAAGGGGTGGGTAATATTCCAGCTGTGTTGTGAACAGAAGATAGAGGAGGTGCAGTAGAAGTAGATCTCGTCCAGACATTCTTCCCAGATTTGGGGTTCTTCCCACTATTGTTACCTCACCAACCTTTACTACTATTCAAAGGTTTCATTATTGGTTGCAAGTTCCTAGATGAGGAGGGCTGAGATGTTTGCTTAGGCCATGCAGGAAAGGTATTCTGTGTGGGGGGGGGAGGAGGAGCAGATGTCCCAATTATGCCTGAATTTAATCGGGTATACAGTTTTCCCATAGGCAAAGAACCTAACGTCAGGGATCTCCTTGCCAGGGAGAATCTTGATCCTAACCCTAGCAAAGCCCAAGGATTTTACCCTGTCCATTAATAGATCAACTTCCAACAAATCAAAAAAGCCTGAAAGCATTCTATGGAAAACCTCTATGCATCATAGGTGGTGAGGGATCCCTTCCATCCGGATCCAGATCCCCTCCTCCTTCAGGGAGAGAACCGCATTAGAACTAGGTGTCCAGTGAATAAAAGAAGCAGAGAGAGACTGGAGGGAGGATCCAAAACGACTAAGGGTTTCATTTTTGATTTTAACAGAAGGGAACTTCAATAAAAACTTCCCAAGAGAAAAGTCACTCATCTCTACCTTGACTTGTAGAGGCCAGTTATTTAAGATGTGCTGCGAGAGAGTGTCTCTAGTTAGGAGAGAAGAGTGATCAGTAACAATGGCACAATAGGAATAGTGTATCATAAGATCACAGGTAGCATCAGACGGGGGTATTACAGTGGGGTTTTGTGGGGAAAAACCAGCCATGGGAGGGGGATGTAGACTGTGATCCTGAAAGAAATTACAAATCGCCACTGAATGAGTAGAGGCCTTACATCTATAACAAGAACCATAGAATTTACATTTATTCTTAAAATGACCACGCAATCCACATTTAAAACAGCGACCGTTATCATGACAAAAGCGTACCAGAGGAGAGGAGGCTTTTCTCTTCTTCTCCACCAACGTCCACTCTGGGGAAACAGACTCAGAGGCAACAGAACTTCCAAACAAATTCTGAGGAGAGGAAGAAGAATGTCAAGCGGCAAAGCGCGAGCCACTGCAGTGTTTTCCAACCTCAACACAAATATGGTCAGAGGAAATCTCTGTCGCAGAGATTTCTGACACTCGAAGCGGCGAAGAATTAAAGTTTTCCAGGGAAGAGGAGAAATTTACGCTCGCAGGCGGCGAGGCCACCTCAACATTAAAACCAGAAAAGACAGGAGGAGAGCATGTTGCAGGTATGACAGGCACGTCGTCTGTCGCGCAAAGAGATGGGGGCCCCACCAAATCAGCGGGAAAAGATAAATCAGAATAATTATCAGGATTAATAAAAGTATTACAATTAAATCCCTGAACGTTACACCAATTTAATTTAATAACCTCATTTAAGTTAGGGGGAAGATACCGTGAATACCCCCACACAGAAATCGAGATAGCAGGGCAGGCTGACAAGTCAGAGGAACCTGACTTATCAGTCACGCAACTACAGAGGTGAGAAGACTTGCTCCGATGACCCACCGGCGGGAGAATGTTCACCGGAACAGAAGAGAAAAAATGGGGGTCTAAACTAACAAAAGATGGGGGATCTGATCGGATAACGCCAGGGAAGCGAGAAACATCCCCAGAATCAGACCGAGGTGCTGAAGGCAAACAATCTATAGTAGAAAAAATAGATGTTCCAGCAACAGAAGAGGAAATATACTCATAAATCACCGTACCATAAGCAACGATAAAAACCGAACATAAAGAGCAAGAAACCAACATGTTCAACCAGTTCGGCGATAAAAACTTACTAAAGCATAAGCAATCCACAATCGTATCCACAATATGTCCGGAATAAAATCTCAGATAAGTAACAGACCCATATTTAACAGACAAGAGGCCAGATCCGGACGATCGGAGGTCGTCCGAGGTGGATCTAACCCTAAGAGTGCAGGGAAGAGGAGGGGAGATTTTCTCAGATGACTGGGGTCAGATCCCAGATCTAAGGAGGAAGAGAGGTCTTTCCTCTCCCGACACCCCTGATCAGAAGCCATCGGAACAGAAGGTCTAGATTTTACCAAATGACGGCGTGCCTTGGCAGGCAACAAGATCGGAGAGGGTTCTACCTCCACAAGACTAGCTTTGAACGCCGCCCAGTCGAACTTGGTGGCTTTCCTGAGCAACTCGCGCGAGCGGAGATTATGTGGGAGGCTGTTGGATGATCGGCAGCCATAGGGTTTGCGTCGGCCATTCGCCATCATGAGCGTTTTCACAACTATTCTGATGTAGTCAGCTTCACTGTTTATTACAAAAAGAGGATTAAATGGTTGTATTGGCTAGATTTCCGACACAAAACCAATTTAGTATTTAATTTATAGGGCATTGGTTATGGACAGCCTATCCAAGGCGTTAGTTACCATTACGTTTTTCTCCTTTTAAACATACATCATGTACTCTTTGTTTCATCTCTTCTACATCTTCTCTTCTTAAAAAACCTTTTAAGAAAAGAAGCAGAAGAACTCAATGGTAATTAATATCCATCATGTACATATCCTACATGATTTCTTATCCAAAGCAAAAGAAATAGTAGGTTCCATAATAACTAAGATACAAAAAACATATAGATAAAAAAATCAACTGGATAAAACATGTTGATCACTAACAAATAATGTTAAAAAAATGAATGCTATATTTATACCATAATAAAATTTCAAGACAGAATAAACTAAAAGTGTTTTATTTATTATCAATAAGAGCTAAAACATGAAAGTAACATTCAATATTTAAATGCAGCGTCATATAAAGCCCCATGGGAACCACTCTTTGAATGATGCATATGAAAGTCATTTTTTATAATAGCCTGTTATTAGCAAGACTGACAATATTGCAATAATCGTCACTTTGAAATTTACTATAAACCATGTTTTGAAAAGAAATTTTTTATATAGTTTTAAGCCCAAGTGCTTACTGTTAAGGTATACCATCTCAAGAAATTCAAACCAACTACAACTCAAGTCCTGAGCTCAATCCCCTTAGTGATGTTCAAATCTACCATGCAACTAAAAAATTTCTCTCTGTTTCCATGTATTAGATTATTTGCAGATATGCATGCATGTCCAAGAAATGAGAAGAATCGAATCAAAAAGTCCAACACTTTTAACAGTGGAACACGTATAAACTGGAACACTTGAACAGTTGATCAAAAATCTGTATAGATTTTTCATGATTCCAAATAATGAAAGAATAATAGTGGAACATGTATAACACGAAAAAGCAAACCATGCATTAACGATGCCCTTTGGCAAGAACTCCAAACAATCTACAACATGCAGTACTCTGCAAGCCATCCAGATTTTCAAGATTCCAACCAATTATACCTATCTGACTATCATCTCATAAACAGAAAAGTACATACAATATCCAATGTGAAGATACTCCTAAACATCAGCATAAGATGGAATAATGAAAACAGTACCACTTTTTTCATGAATGAATAAAGGCCCTTGATTTCTTATAGTCTGAAGCATGAGGTATTTCAGTTTCTGGTTGTGATTGGGTAATCTAACCTGTAGGAGGAGGAGGTTGTCTCGAGAGGAGGTTGTACCCGACGATGGGCGAGAGGAGGAGGCTGTGTTCGACGACTATGTCTGTAAAGGAGGTGTTGTGGAGTTGGCAAAGGATGTTGGACGACGCACTATAGTGGAGGAGGAGAAGCACGTCGGAGGAGGCGCTACAGTGGAGAAGGAGGAGGTGTTACAGAGGAGGTAGACGAGTGAGAGTAAGAAAAGGGCAGAGTGAGAGCATATTAGGGTAAGAAGAAATGGGGAAAACGAACCGCACTTGAGTATTTTAGATCTGATTTAGCGAGGAAAAATAGCGAGGACATGTACTCACTATGTCCTCACTAAATAAAAAGCGAGAACTTTGCGAGAAAAAATTCTCGCTATATTATAGCGAGGTAATGTTTTCGCTAAATCCTCGTTATATGTTCTCGTCATATTCTTGCGAGGACATTTCCTCGGTAAGTCCTCACTATATGTCCTCGCAAAATACAGATTTTCTTGTAGTACTCTTAACTCCCTATGCAAAAAAGATACTTGACCCTAGATCTCTAAACTATGTATTCATTGGTTATGATCCAACTCAAAAAGTTTATAAATGTTTACATATTGATACGGACCGCATTTATATTTCTAGACACATAACCATTAATGAACACTCTTTTCCATTCAAAGAATTAGTTACTGCACCCCAACCCAACTCATCCCATCTTTTCTCCCACCTTATTCCTCTAAAGGTCCATTTAGTAGTATTTTTGGACAACTTTTGAGCATATAGTTTTTTTTCAGAAGTTATAATCGTCCAATAGTTCTATCAAACACTACCAGCTTCTTAGAAGCATGTAACTTTTGGAACAATAATTCCTTTACATTTCCAGAAGTTGGTTTATGACAGCTTCTAAACAGAAACTAACATCTATACTTAAGTACAAAAGTTGAAATTCTATCAAACGAACCTTAAATATTCGTGCACCTTTCCCTCCATAGACTCCATGCAAAAATGATTCCGAACACCTTCATCTCCTTCCAATTCACCACCACCCACTACACAACAATCCACATTTTCCACTGCCCATGCACATCCCATCGCACAACGTGTGTTATCTCCTACATCCACCCTATCGAAACTTCCCTACCAACCAGTCAACCACTCCCTTGTCTTCTTTAGCCACATCATCATCTTCAACCTCCACAAGCCCTCCATCAACACCCTCCAAGAAATTTCGATATCTCTCTGATATTCTCAAACAAACTAGTCCTCAACACCTTCCTCATGCCTCCTTACTCTCCTCCAATTCTGATCCTACTCTCCAGGAACCAACCTATGTTAGTAAGGCAACACTCAATAGATGAAGAGTTTGCATTGCTGCAACGAAACCAAACCTAAACTCTAATGTCTCCTCAACCACACTACAATATTGTTGGTTCTCGTTGGGTATATCGTATTGAAAGGAAAGCAGACGAATCCATCGAGCGACATCAATCTTGCCTGGTTGCCAAGGGTTAT
This sequence comes from Posidonia australis, assembly GCA_024699735.1. Lineage (NCBI taxonomy): Eukaryota > Viridiplantae > Streptophyta > Magnoliopsida > Alismatales > Posidoniaceae > Posidonia > Posidonia australis. The sequence goes on from JAMKQA010011328.1 coordinate 8,912, forward strand.
CACCAAAAAGTTGGTTTGGATTTTGAAGATACCTTCAATCCTGTGGTTAAGCATGCCACGATAAGGACTATTTTATCTCTTATTGTTACTGCTAAATGGTCCCTTTGCCAACCGGACATCAAAAACACCTTTCTTCATGGCTATCTCAACGAAGACATCTACATGTCCCAACCACTTGGTTATGTCCACACTATGTTTGCAAGTTATATTGCGTGCTTTATGGCCTCAAACAAGCTCCTCTAGCATGATTTCATCGTCTTCAAGCATTTCTTTTTCAATCCGGCTTCAAAAACAACCTAGCTAATTCCTTCGTCTTTATTTGGCATCACGACTCTTCTACACTTGCAGTCTTGATTTATGTTGATCTCATAATCACAAGAAGTGACTCCTCCATGGTGGACAAGTTCATTTCCTCAATTTGCCATGAATTTGACTACAGGCATCTCTTGTCTAGTTCTTTCTTGGGATGGAAATAATATACAACAGTGGTGCTCTCTGTCTCTCACAATCCCGATATGCTGTTGATCTACTTAAAAAATTTAACATGGAAAATTACTCACCATGTGCCACTCCTCTACCTTGTAGTACTTTCTTCAAACACCATGATGGTGACCCTCTCTCAGATCCCACCATTTACAGAAGCATTGTTGGTGGCCTACGGTACTTGACACTCTCTCGTCCTGATATTATCTTTGCTGTCAACCATGCTTCCCAGTTCCTTCAACATCCATGCTCTGGTCACCACAAAGCAGTAGAAAGAATTTTTCGTTATATTAAAGGCACCATTCAACATGGCCTCGTCTTCAAACATAACACTTCTCTTCGGCTAATGGCCTTCTCGGATGCCGACTAGGCTGGAGACTCCTCTCATTGTCGATCGGTCATCGGTACTTGCGTGTTCTTAGGCTCACACCTCATCTCCTGGATGACTCGTAAAGAATCTACTGTAGCTAAATCTAGTGCCGAATCCAAATATCGAGTACTTCAACACTCGTTGATATAAGGTGGTTTTGCTATCTACTTCGTGAGTTAGGAATATGGTTATCCCAACCATCTCATTTTTTCTGTGGCAATATATCAACTCTTCAAATTGCTCATAATTCAGTCTTTCATGGCCGCACAAGACACATAGAAATTGATTATCATTTTATCAGAGAGCTTCCAGCAAGAGGTGCAGTTCAAGCACAGCACGTTCCTTCTTCCCATCAACTAGCAGATCTATTTACAAAAGCATTACCTAAGGAACTACTTCAGCAAATCTCTTCCAAGCTTTCTCTACATTACATTTGGCTTAGCTTGAGGGGGTGTGTTAAAGATTTTTGATTTTTCCAGTCATCTCTAGAGGTTTCTTCGGTTATTCTTTCAGTTATTCCTTTGTATACTGCTACAGGGTCATGAGCAATACAACTTTTGCGTCGTTTCCACTATCTTCATACCATTGATCACCCATATGTCCTTGATGTATGCTTTGCTGAAGTCCTCTCGATTCTGAAAACATAACGTCACATGACGTTGATCAATCGCGACAGGAAAAAAAATGTTCATTGAACATGAGAACACGCTTCATAGTATGAAGTATATGCATTAGAGATGGCCTTCCCATCATAAACTTCCCAATAAGACACCACGAGAACGCTGTTGGCATCCGTCCTATCTCCTCAGGAGAAAAGCACACGATCTTCTTGCCCTCAATTTCAACAGGATCTCAGCTGGGAACATCTACGAATGTCGGCGGTTTGTGTGTGGCTTTGGTCGCCGCCGCGAAGGATAACGGTTTAACCTCTTATCTTTTTAGATGCATCATGGTATGGAGAAGGAGAATTCATGGATCAACACGAGCATCCAAAACACGAGAATCACGTGGTCGAATCATGTTCGACGGCGTCGTGGTCTGCAGATCTTGTGTTGTTGTAGCAGTGAGTCCAGAAGCATGGGTCTCTACCATCTTCGACATTGTGATGGCCGGAAACTCCATCGAAGATGGAAGTTTTCGGGACTGTAGCGAACCTCCTCTTGACTCGTTAAATGGCGGCAAGGGAAGGTTTTTGGATGGGTGAGGGGATTTTGGAGGGCGTCGGGGTTGAAGGGAAGATTGGTCTTCATGGTCAAGATTGGGATCTAAGAGTTCTTTGGATGAATCCGGTGACTTGGAGGAAGAAGGGCCTTCTCCCTTTCTTTCAACAGCGCCTAGGGTTACCAGTCGAACTTGCACGTTCGTGTTGATGATTTTTTATAGTAATTGATAATCATATGTACTCTCATGTGTTGTAAAAAGAATTGTACGATGTTTGAAGTTTGTAATTTGAATATGATGACTGGAACTTTTTCTTTTAGCAGAATGACAATCAAGAGAAGGAACGTGTCACGTGTGCAAGTGTTTGAAGATTGTGTGCAGATCAATAATTTCGGCAGGTTTCCAAATTAGTATCTCACATTTTCAAAATAGAAAAATGTCTCTCTCAATTTTCGCCAACATGTAGTTATCACGTACGCAGAATTTGACACTGAGGAAGGAAATGGCAGATGGAAACAGTTTTGGAATGTACTAAATGTTGGAAACAATGGCTAGGGTTAATATTTTCTGTCTCTAGGTCGTTGTACAATAGAAATTAATTAACAACGAAATGAAGACTATCATAACCTGAGACGTACTACTAATTTAATATTTCCTAAACTTTGTTCATTTATAAGTACCATCCCACTGAATAAGAGTGCAGTGATTATGATAAGCTGGTGTCGGCTATTCTTAACGCACAATAGAGGTCTCGGGCTAGCAGACATTTTTTTCTCACTAAACACAGGTTAGTTGCTGACTAACGATGGCGGGAAAGGCATGTGGTTTTAGGCTTTTAGCCGACAATCCAGCTTAAGCACACAATTCTAGCTGCGGTTGTGATATAAGTCGTCCTCCGCAATAGCATGCAAATCAGTCAATAAGATATCAGTTGTACAGAGTTAAAGTTAGTAATGATGGATTATAATGAAGGATAAGTACTTCTAATTTATGAACCCATTCCAATATTTATTATAATATAGTTGTCCGCTGGTTTATGCTCTTGTCAACTCTGTATTGTCACTTCAACATGTAATTGCATGCTCACTTCGTGTGTTTAGAGCTTACTTTAAACTTGGGAGAAGTATTTGCTTATGTGTCCTCTAGAAGTAAGAGTATTTAATTGATAGAAGTATTTACTTTAAACTTGTCAACTCTGTATTTTTCTCTGTGTTGGACTTGTTGTATTGCATCTCCAATACGGACAACATAGAGAACTTCAGCATTCATGATTGAGTGGATGGCCCTGTCATTAGAGGAATTCAAAATAAACAAGAAGAGAAACATTTACCGGACGAGATGTTAGCAATTTCCTTGGTACTGATGTAATCTAGCTTTTTCCCTTGTTACTGAGTCTACCTTCAGTTGTATTCCACTTTGAATGAACCGAATTAAACAAGCAAAATTTATAAGGATTTTTTCAAGCTTGGAGTTTATAAAGAGTGCAGCCTTAAGTTAATTATGTTATAGGACTAATGAATGCAATAATCATAACCATGGGTCTCACTGATAACAACGACGAAAACACTGTTTTAGGCACGCAAGCAAGCTTGAGTGCACACAACAATGTTATGGCACGCGAAATTAAAACTTTAATGGACAAACCCAGCCCATTGTTTGTCAGCTCATCCTCTTATCAACTCTGAGGTTCTTTTTTGTAATTGGTAAGTTAGTATTAATAGTTCTCTTACCTATGCAAACCACCACCAAGAGATAATCAGTATCAAAATACAAATAGTATCAAAATACAAGTCTTGTTGAACCATATGTTCCAGCAAAAATCAGCCTCTGTTCAATAGGCTAACCTAACAAGATTTCAGCAACAATATCACATGTTCATTTCGATTAACAAAATATTAATCATTGCATGTGATTATCTTCTACAGGAACTAAAGCAGAGTGAGTATTGTCAATCACTGGCCTGGAGCTATGCGGAGCTGGTGGTATTTGCTCCAACTCTCTATTTTACTGGAAAGATGATACTGAATGAAGGATCTCTTCTTTCTCAAATTCTGTACCCAAATTTGCTATCCAACATTGAATCAAACAAGTAATATCATTGATAAGTAAATTGGGATTTTTACAACTTCCCCTAAATATTCTATTATTGAGTTCCTTCCATATAGTCCACAGTATAACTTGAATCAAGATATAATAACCTTTTAAAGGAATATCAAATTTCAATGCAGGTGGAAATATGAATAAGTCTGCAATTGTGAAAATTATAGGATATATAGATTCAAGAATGAAAGCATTCCAAACAGTACTAGCAAAAGGACAATGAATAAATAAATGATTATTCGTTTCACTATGTCCATTGTAAAATATACATAAGTCAGATCCAGTCCATTCTCTTTTACAAAGGTTATCTTTAATAAGTACTTTATTAAAGAGAACTAACAAAGAAAAAAGTTTGACTTTGAGAGAAACCCAACTTTTCCAAATTACCTCAGAAAATTGAAATCTGAGTCCTCCATCATTCAAGAGTTTATAATAGGATTTCACAGTAAAATTCTCATTAGTTGGATTCCAAACCATAATGTCATCTTCAAGAAATAAATGTGTATTGTTTAAGATTTCCGTTAAATAGTCAGACTGATCCTAAATAGATGAATAGTTAATATATGTTATGGGGCTAAGAATAATCTACTAAAATCAGATCTAAAGATCTCAAAAAGAATTTAAGCCGAAGCTTTTTTGTATTTTACAAGTTTAAATAAATCAGGTAAGACATGTTTGAGTTTTTCCCCACGCCACCATCTATTTTCCCAGAAAATTGTGATATTTCCAATTTTAACTTGAAAGGAAGAAAAACAATTGACAATATCAAAACAACACTTGATTTCTTACCAAAGAGGGAAAGATCTACCAACTGATGTATTCAAAAGAACACTAGGCCATGCTCTTGAAAAGTACCTAGCTTTTATTAGTTCTTTCCATTTTAAGGTGTAAGAACTAGATAATAGCTGCCACAGCAGCTTACTTTTTAGTGCCAAATTGAAGCATTTAATATTTAAAATACCCCAACCCTTTTGGGTTTTTAGTCTATAGATAGATGCCCACTTAGTCAAATGACAAGAAGTGTTTGAAGATGAGTAAGATTTCCAGAGAAGTTTGCATCTAAGTTTATCAATTACTTTTTCCACCTTAGTGGTAAGGTGAAGAACCGACAGGTAGTATGTAGGAATGGCCAAGAGTACTGCATTGACAAGAGTTAATCTTCTCCCTAAGGATAAGTATTTTGCCTTCCAAAGAGATAATTTTTTTGAAATTTTCTCAATAATTGGGGTCTAGTCATTGAAATTAGTTTTCCTGAAATATAAAGGAAGTCCCATGTATTTGAATGGCAAGACATCTATAGTACATCCAAGGATGTCAGAGGATCTAGTGATGAAGTTATCTGGCACTCCAATACCAGTGAGAGAAGACTTATAAAAATTAATTTTCAATCCAACGCAGGACTGAAAACAACATAATATTCTCTTTATGTTTATTATATTTTCTTCTCTTGCAGATAGAAATAAAATTTTAACATCCTCATATTGAATATTTAATATATTAGGCCCTCCATTTGGGAATTGTATCTCAGAAATAATATTATTCTCAATAACAAGGGCTAACATCCTTATCAACTCTGAAGTCATGGACCAACTTTTCTCTCATATCTCATGACTAAGCACTAGGGGTGGGCACCCAAACCGTCCAAACCAGTTAACCGAACCAAACCAAACCATTTTTAACGGTTCGGTTCGGTTTTTCAAATTCAGTGGTTTGGTTTGGTTTGGTTTGGAATATCTCCGAACCGAACTATATGGTTTGGTTTGTGGTTTCAAGGACGGTTTAACCGAACCGAACCAAACCGAACCCAATATAAACTATATATGTTAATACGTATATTAAATATTTAAAAGAATATAATTATGTATCTTTTAAAACCATAGCTCGAATCATAGTCATTCTTATGTATCTTTTACTAGATTATTTTTTTAACTGATTGTTATTGGAAGTTAAATAAAAACGTTT
>JAMKQA010011329.1:0-16431 GCA_024699735.1 Posidonia australis
CTGATAATATTGAGAACATGATTAATATCAAAAGAATATTATGCTGCTTTCAGACATGTTCTGGTCTAAAAATTAATTTTCAAAAATCATCACTCACTAGAGTGGGGGTTTCTCAGGCTGACCTGCTATCTTCTTGTGATATTATGGGGTGTGAGAAGGTTGATCTCCCTATCACTTATCTAGGACTGCCTTTACACTTTAAAAAAGCCAATGCTAACAGTTGGGCTCCTGTGGTAGAGAAAATTATTAAGGAACTCTCCTCTTGGAAGGCCAAACATTTGTCTTTAGGGGGCAGACTAGTCTTGGTTAATGCTGTTTTATCAGCAATCCCTACATATTATATGTCGGTCCTTCACATGCCTGTAAAGATAGAGAAAAAAATAGATACTCTAAGAAGTAAATTTTTATGGAACTCACTATCCCCTAATCATAAAGGGATGCACTTAATCAAGTGGTCTAATATTTGTAGATCTAAACATCAAAATGGTTGGGGTATAATTAATCTGAGAAATTTCAGTACAGCTCTAAAGATCAAGTTAATTTGGCAATTTTTCTCTAATCAATTCAGCCTTGTTTGGAAACTAATACTTAGGGCTAGATACTTGCACAGGGGTCCTGGAGCAATATTGAATTCTTCTACTTCTATCTGTTCCCCCCTGTGGAGCCATATTAAACAAGGATTTAATTTTTTTAACTGCTTTACTACTGCTACTGTTGGCAATGGTACAAATACTATTTTATGGAATCAAAAATGGTATAATGATATTCCTCTTAATTCCTCTTTGCCTGAATTATATAGTGCAGCCAGATTTAAAAAGGCATCTGTAAGAGCAACTGTGGATCTGTTTCAAACAGATTTTAATAGATTGTTCAATTTAGCTCAATGTTATTCACTTAACCCCACAGTACTTCAATCTCAATTGGAATGTTTTGTAAATATTATGCAATCCTTAAATTTGGGAACCAGTGACGATAACTTCAACTGGTTACCTCCCAACCATTGTCCCTTTTCTGTGAAGGCAGCCTACAGAATTTTTAATGATGGGGGTCTTCGTAATGTTTTCTATAAATGCATCTGGGAGAGTTATACTCCTTTAAAAATTAAGCTTTTTTCATGGTTAGTTATTAAGAATAAGAATTTAACAAAAGAGAATTTGCTAAATAGAGCTTGGTCTGGGACTCCATTATGCACATTTTGCTCTGCACATAGTGAAAACAATAATCATCTGTTTTTAAATTGTTCATTTGCAAAGGATATTTGGGATTTCTTTCTGATTTCAGATCTTTATCCTGGTTATTTCTGTGTAACTGATTTATTTCTGTCTGCCCCACATCTCAAATTTGATTTACCTTATTCTGGGTGGACTTTGTTACTTCAAATCATTCTCTGGTTGATTTGGAAAGAAAGGAATAATATGGTTTTTCGCAATTCAATTAGATCATGCTCTTTGATCATTAACGATATCATTTCTCTGATGAATTTCTGAGTAGAAAATCTTGTTACAGGTTTTGAAAAGGAGGATATGTTATTATGAAGTCCTAACAAAAATATTTACATACACATAATAAGGAAGTATCCTCAAAAAATCGATTCAATGACGAACTCAACTGACAGGGAAAAAAATGTCCTTAAAAAGGCCTCTAAGGAGGACATTACGAAGATATCTGTCCCTCGCAATTCCAAGTTTTTACAGTAATGTTATCAATATTGTTAATTGTTGATGTCGTTGATATTTTCACGGCAAGATGCATGCTCTCAACATCATCGTTGTTGATGTTGATATTTGTTGAGAACATTGTGATCATAAAGACATGCACTAAGCGGACAAATGACATGGTTGAGCTGAAAACACAAATACATTGTTTGAGATCACACGTCTAACTCACCTGCCCGTGAACACCAGTGGTGGTAGGTGCCAATATTGGATTGTTTCAGAGCGTGTACGATACCATCATGTGTCAATAATAAAAGTACACGATGGTTATTATCTTTCCCAGCAGGAGTTTCTTCCTCCTTTTTTTTCACCGTTTTTTTTTTTGAAAGTAAGATAATAATATTGCACCAAAGATTGTCATGAGGCCATGACGAAGCATGAGAGCTTATGACAAAGCTTGATAGGAGGCTCCGATGATCTAAGTGGACCGTCATCTAGTGGTAGCCACGATCATAAGTGGACCATCATCCATTGTAGCTTTCAGGAGGTATCGTGGTAGTTGGAGCGTTGCGGTGGTAGTTGGACAGGAAAACCGACGATAACTTGGATTGTCGATACACATGTTATCGTCAAGAAAATTGACAAGGAAACTGACGATAACAAGGATTCGATTATCATGTAGTCAGTGATACTGTTACTGTTTATTATTTCAAGTGAAATAAAAAAAAAAGGGCAATCTAGAAGCTAATCTTTAGGTTTTAGTTGGGAGATGTAAGATATGCAAGGATGCAATTCTTTACTAAGATTCCGTTTAGATATGATTTTGGAATAGATTTTGGATATAGAATCTTGATTCTGTGTCGTAAGTCGAAGTAAAAATAGTTGTAAGATTATTAGTGTAAAATCTACTTTATATAAAAAGTGAAGCGAAAGATAGATTCTGTTGTAATCGATGTAAAGTTAGATTTTCAAACAAAGTATTCTCATATTATCAGTTTTATCTCGACTTACGTATATAATGTGTCACATCAAGGAATGTTTGGTCTAACTAATGGTCTTATTAAGATTTGACACTAATTGGACACCTAGAATTTCTAACAAATAGAGCGTAAGGCATCGTGAAGTAAAAAATTTAGAATAAATTTTAGATGTAGAATCTTGATTCTGTACACATAAGTTAAGGTGGAATGGTTATAAGATTATCGATGTAAAATCTGTTTGATGCAAAAGATAGATTCTCCTATAATAAATCTAAAGTTGGATTTTCAAATAAAATATAAAACATAGTCGATTTTATCTCAGATAATGTGTAGAATTTGTCATGTCAATGGATGTTTGATTTAGCCAATGGTCATATCAAGATTCTACGACTATATGTAAGTTCAAAATCTTTACCAAACAAGGCCTTATAAGAAAGATATAGTAAAGCAAGAAGCTATATATTTAGAATGTCGTAAACCCTGTTGTAAATATACTTGATTAGGTTTGTAGCCACTTGATCTAGTGGTGAAGCCTCTTTGTGGTTGTACGAGAGATCGGAAATTCGACTCCCACAAACATCATATATATTAGTAGTCTCATAGCCAAGTGTTTGATTGTAATATATATTAATAACCGTTTCCATATATATATATATATATATATATATACTTGATTAGAAAACTTACACGAATAACCACACTATCTATTAATAATTTATTAATGACATTGAAGTTGTTGTGGAAGGAGAGTGCATAACTTCTTTTCTTCATTAATTATGAGTGATCCAATGGAGTCACGCGAGTAGTTGAACATTGATCCCGTCACTCGAATGGTTACAGATTCAAAATCGGACTTGAATGGTGTGAGAAAAAAAACTTCTTTTATTCATGTATAGTAAAATTAGAGGTGTATGTCCACCGTAAATTAAGTAAAGTCAAGTTTTACTTACATTCTCCTGGATCTGCATAAGATATAGTGGTCCTAATTACATTAAATGAACGGTACCAACCAGATAGCATATGGAATCATTTATCATCAATCTTTTACGATCTCCAGTAATTCCGGGGGAGGAGGAGAGGGGAAGGTAGGAAAATTTGAGATGGACGTCCTCATTCCCCACCTACCAAATGCAGATACATAGGTGGACAATTTAAGATCAACTTTGTTCGTGACTGTCTTTTTGTCGGCACTTACAGTCTACAAGTTGTAGACAATCCCAAGCACCCCAAAAGTAGATGCAAACAACAAGAAACGGACCATTATTAGTACAGTGAAGGTACTTCATGCATGAAGATATGAATGTGGTTTTTCAGAGAAAACTAGGCTTAAATTTTAATCCCAACACGAATTGGATATCTCTTCGATTCCATCCAAATTTATGTTGGGTTGTATTTTTATTTATTTATTTTCAATAATTTGAGACACAATACATATACCACAGCATTCGTATGGAAAGCACTACATAGAACTTAATATTCATTTGCAGGAGATGAGTATAAAAGGTCCCTCATTGTAGAGGGGACTCTATCACAAGTGGTCCGCTCAAGTGCAAGGTAAAAGTGAGAAAATCATACTTGTAGGTGGATAAGACAAGAAATACTATACAGGTCTACAATTACTAGTCCTTAAAGAGTTTTTCCACTGCTTGTTATTTTCTTCGAATAATTTATTATGTAACTAACAAAAAATTGAAGATTAATTATTTTCAGTTGAAAACTTACTTCATTTTTTTTTATAGTATATTATATATTTTATATATATGGAAAATAACATATATATATATATAACAATAATTATTAATAACGATTAGTTGATTACAAATTATAGTATTAGTAATTATTAAAATGTAAAAATAACCATGCAACTCATATTTGTAAAGGGCAGTTTGAGATACCTTTCAATTAAATAAAGAGTGCTTAACCACTTCCAACATTTTCGCAAGAAAATTATTGATAGAGCATAGAAATTAATGTTTCACATGACAACAGTTACACCCACCATTTCTCTCCTTTTTTTTACTATGCCATGAGCCTACATATGAATTCAACGTAATTTTCCAACTATTACAAATTTACAACTCATAAATTAATCCTTGAGATTATAGCTATTTTTGGAGAGTAATGCATTATTTGCCTTTTATCTTCAATTTTTATTGATCTATATGACATGAAGACTGTGGAAAGTATCATCTGCTTGATGTTTAAAGGATAGATCAATGTTACATTGTCAAGTTGCATGGAGAATTTGGCCTGTAAACAAAAATTATTAATTTTATAATCTTGTTTTGCACTTTCAAATTTTTTTTTTGTGGTATTCATATTCCTAATCATTACTTAATGTGATTTCTTACTAGAGTTCAATGTATATAACTAACGAAAATAAGTACATTAGTACAGAGCAAGAGATGTAGATTATCCAAGACTAGCACATAGAAATGTAAAAGTTCTCTTTGAAATTAATAAAAAGCCCCCCACAATGTAAATATAATTATTATAATTTATTGTAAATTTCAACAACATCTATATGTAAATAAATAAACACATTCCATAATTGACTTAAAAGTTCTCTTTGAAATTAATAAAAAGCACAACCACAACAAATCTAGAATATGCAAATCAAGACCAAAACATATAAACATTCCAAACCAAAGCAAAGTTGCCGAGTGTTTAGGATGTTTTTTTTTTTAGTTATTAATTATTGCTTAGAGTTTAAGTTTTATAATTTAAGCTAATTAAATTTTAAAAGTTAAATTAGAATGTTAATTACATGTTCGTATCAATTAACATATACAATAAACTTAATAAGTTATTTGATATTTGTCATGACCTATAAATTAATAATACGAGGAGTTTGACTAAATTCTTGTTGCCAAACCCACGAATTATGTCAACTAGTTGAGTTGAAGGTTAGACTTAACCCAAACCTACTACACAAAAACTTCGTGTCAAAAATGTGAGATTAATTGTGTTTCAATAGTGACTTTGTATCTAGTCAACTAATGTCTCTCTTCTTTTCTTTTCTTTTGGAGATTAGGTCGTAGTTGAGATATACATTCCTCCATATGTGGAGAGAGAGGCTTACAGATATGATTCTAACTCCAAGCATCTTTAAGGGTCTGTTTAGTAGAGTTTTTAGACAATTTTTAAAGATATAGTTTTTCTTCAGAAACTACAATGGTCCAAGAATTCTACCAAATAATACTAATTTCTTAAAAGCATATAACTTTTGAATCAATGATTCCTTTACATTTTACAGAAGCTGAATTATCACAACTTTTAATCAGAAACTAGTTCCTATACTTGAATTGAAAAGCTGAAGTTCTACCCAACAGATCCGAAGAAGAGATTTACAATTAACTAAGCTATGAGTTGATGTACAATATCCATTTAAAAGATTTCAAATGCGCAGAAGATGACAGTGTGCCTACGCATCTTCCTAACTTCATCCTCAAGAATTTAATGGCTGAAACGTGCTGCGGGTGATGGGTGCCTGGCAAGGCAATCTTGGAAAAAGGGTGTAGATGTTTGGTATTGATCTTCCTCCTTCCTTAGCTGGGGGTTGGCTTGTAGGCTTGGATGTCCCAAGTACTCAGGTCAGGTGGCTCTTCTGGTCGGAGGTGTCTGCAACGTTGTGACAAACAAGTTAGATGGGGTGTCATCAGATCGGTCAATCGGGTCTTTCCCCGATGTCTAAATTAGGTATCATCTCGGAGAAAGGATTTGGTTTTCTGGATACGAGAGATTACACGATTCGAGACCTACCGGTTGAGGTCACAACATGGTTAGGCGTGAGGCTCTTCATGTTGGTGGGGTACACCCCTGCTACCGGGCAACGCAGTGTTGATGGGCGCTGGTTCTCATCGTTGAAGGGGTAGTTTAACAGTTTCCATTCGCGAAGTGGTGTGTCGATGCGATCGGAGCCCCGTACGGTGTTGGAGTTGTCCTCCCCCGATGTGGCGATTATATGTGGGTCAAGCACAATTGAGAAATCCATTTTAATTCCATCTGTTTGAAACCGGTAAGAGTAGAGATCATAGTTTCTACCCATAAACCATTAATCCATAGGTCAACGTCTTCCATCTACAGGTCAACCTATTAATGTAGTTAAGGATAAGGACAGGCCTTTCACTCACCTTAACCAAACTTGTTTACACTCCTCAGCTTAGTGGGTACGGCATCCTCAGGCAGTTGAGACGATGTTGGGTCCATCCCCCTTCCGCATTAGGTTATTGGTGTAGATTCTATAACTAGATTTTTCATATCTAAATATCCTAGTTATCTACTATATACTATTTATTTAAAAAAAAAAAAAAGGAAAAGAGAAGATATAAACTAAAAGCAACGATGTAGTAGAATTTTCTTTTTCACTTCTTCTTTTTTTCCCCTTTTTTTGAATTTTTCTATCTTTTTAATTCCAATATGTAAAGTCCACTTATTTCAATAATCATTTTAATTTAAAAGTCTATTTGATAGCACTTCTAGATAACTTTTGAGCATATAGCTTCTCTTTCCAGAAATTATAACAGTACTCTAATAATTCTACCAAATACTAGCAACTTCTTAGAAACATGTAGCTTTTGGAATAATAGTTTCTTTATATTTTTAGAAATTAAGTTATGACAACTTCTAGTTAGAAATTAACTTCTACATTTGAATTCAAAAGCTGAAGTTTTACTAACCGAATCCTAAACCTCATTATCTACATATATATATATATATATATATATATATAGTTTATTTGTAATTATATATTTATTTTGTTATTCTAATGAATAACTACCTTTTTAATTTGCTATGCATGTAGGTCTACAATATACTATTAGTTTAGGAAAGAGAAAGAGATTATATTGGTTAAAAACGATAAAAGAGTAGAATGATCTTTTCCCTTCTTTCTTTTTTTTCATTTATCTTATTTTTTAATTGAGCTAAATACTCTTCCTAAACTATATAAATATTTTAATATATCATATGTTTACATGTTTAATCTCCTACGGATCGCACGGTACCTTTCGCTTGAATCGTAGTATCGGTAGATGGTAGAAAAGAAGGCATACGTGCATGAGTTGCACCGACCATCGCTTCAAGAACTGACAAGCACCTAACCCCGTCCTCCCTTCTCTGCTCTTCTTAATATTCTTACGCTGCTAAGGAAATCCACTCTGGACTTACTTTATGTCATTGGTAACGCCAAGTTAGTAAGCTCTATTCCCATCCCAGACGAAAGGAGGTTGTTACAACAGCACATGCTATGTGGTATGCACCACAAGTTTCCTCTTGCCACCCACAAGTCAAGAAAAATAAAAAAATTTGATTTTATCTGCTTCGCCTAATCAATGGTCCAGATCGATCTCGAGTGTTGTTGTGATCCACGGCTATGGTTTGGATGGAAAGTCTATATAAACATCCATGGGTTTCACAGACGGAGAAGTGCACCTCAAAGTCGTGAAGTTATTTGCCAGCAGGAGGAGGAGGAGGAGGAGGAAGACGAGGAAGAAGAAGAAGCAGACGAGGAGATGAACCAAATCACTTTCTATTCGGGTGAGTGGTCTCCATGCTATGTTTGTCAAGTGAACAGTCCTCAGCTGATCAACCTTGTGTTCGTTGTCTGTTCGACCTTGATTAGTATTTAATCTAACAGATCAGTAATGTTTAAGAAGGTAATCGATGAGGATTATTTAGTTTTTGGGCATTAAACGTCATAATTTTAGGTGACTATAGTGCTTAAACACTAGGATTTCAATATGCGTGGTGGTAGGTAGGCAAGAAATATGAAGCAACCAGTGCTTGCAGAATCGAAGTTGGGAAAATTTAATTCTAGGAGAGGCAAGCACGTTGACACAAGTGGCAAAGGAATCTGAATTCCAGGAGGCTCTAGATAGATCTAGTCACGGTCTTTTGTTTAATTCATTAGTACTTGTGACTCGTGAGCTGCAAGTTAATACACAAAGGTAATCAAATATAAGTCTAGGATTTGGATCTTTATATTACTAGCTGGAGTTTTAGTTAAACTCAGAAATATAGATTTTATATATAAGAGAGAAAATTAAACCTTAATTAAGAAAAACTAGAGCTAGCATCATCGACCTCGAAATTCAAATCCCTAATTGGATCATAACATCTTGGTAGTTATTACAATTGCCAGAAGATAAAAAACAGCGCATTAATGATGGCACCTTCTTTGTTGTAGGGTTTAGTTACATTAGTTCTCACGAAGCCTGTCTAGTCCGCATACAAATTAAAGATCATCAGGGTAAAACTAGCGATGCTGTTTTTTTATCAGAAGGGATGGATATATCCATGGTCTCGACACTAACTCTATATTCACTTATACGAGAAAAAGGTCGATGAAACTAAAACATTTGCAAACCCATGCATGATGCATCACTTTTCAATGGAGTTGTGAGGTGTTTGAGTTGAACCAGATGAACTATCATTATAAATATTATTAATTAATATTCTCTACAATCTAATTGTTTTCTACCTCCTATGCAATCCATCAAAGAAGTATCATTTCTAATGCATCTCATTAATTTTGGAAGGAGTACTGCGTGTGTAATGGTGTATTGCCACCTAGCTACCACCAATAGTTCATCATAGGGGCTTTCTTTTGTCTGTGCAAAGGTACCTTGTGAAATCCAATTTTCTTGATATTAATTATCCCATCATCCAATATATTACCTTTATCAACTCATACGTGGATTCGAAGATGCAGGAACACCTGGTAAAGAAAACTTATATAAGAAAATGGTAAAGAAAAGATATATTGATCGGTCATATACATGAAATCATTTTACAGTAAAGAATAATGCAGTCTATCAGATAACTAACTATAAGATGTACATCTTGTTACACCTTTTTTTTTTGGTTCCCTCTCATGCATCAACTTACACTCTGTCTTTTCACATTCTTGAATATTGCAGACATAGTGATAGCATGTAGTAAAGATATCGTAAAATAACTACAGTTATTTCTCAAATAAGCATGCACCATAGGTTTCTCTCTCCACGTCAACCATACATTTACCGCGCACTATATGGGCTTTGCATACAAATAGCTGACGCACACGACGAGATGATCACCTCATCTTGCATATACATTCATCTTAGTTTTCTCTTTCTTTGTCCGTCAAGGGGGGAGGAAGGTTGGTACCGGTGCCCACAGCCCGTGGTGTTTCTTGCACTGGTTGGGGAAAAACAAAAGAAAATTGTTACTATCGAACAAGTCACCGTTTCAAAATCTGCCACCTAAAACGTGGGAGGTAGGTAGGGAAGAGATCGTGAGACGACCACAAGTGACAGCTACCACCACCACCAAAAGATAACATTGGGCGGTGATGAGATACGGCGGCCCGTGCGGTTGGACCACGTCCGTCTCATTTCCCTGTGGTTAGTTATGTAGAGGGGTAGGGTTTCGGACGTTTTAGCGCAGTTTGACTCTGCAGGTTCCCTAGATGTGGTGACTAATTGCATATTTAAGGGGGTTTCTATATCTAATTAATTTCATTCCGTACATGCATATAACCTGTGGTCCTTGAGGGGACCGCAGGTATGCTGCCATTCTTTGGAGCTGTTCTTAAATTGGTATGCTGCCATGGTTGCAGCTTGCAGAGATGATTCAGGAAGACAAATTAAGTAGGTAGGCCCGTGTCGACGTGCCATGTTATGTTTTTTAATTTGTTCGAATACGTACATGGGAGTTGCATGAATATGTGATTTCCAATGATGCAATAAAAAGTAATCGGTACGATCGTGATTCGTGATACACTAGTTGAAGCATGGAGAGAGAAAAATGCGTTTAATGTCTTAGATGGAATATGCCTGGGGATGGATTAATGGAATACTTATGTACAAGTAAATGTCTGAAGTAAAAACATTCAATTCAAGGTCGACCAATCAACGAAAGCGAGGTGGATACATGAGGACTGTTTATTTGACAATGCTTGGCATGGCAACCAACACCCATCTCACTTCATTTATAATGTTCATCAATCGACGCATACAGCAAGTTCTTTTGAGGTCAGTATATATGATTGTCAATTAGTTTGTTGTATTGTTTTGATCCTAGTGAAAGTTTTAATTGTTCTTTTTTTTTTACACTCAGGAAACATATTTATAAAATTATGATCCTTCTTTACAAGAGAGAGAGCGAGAGAGAGAGGTTTTTATTTTTTAAGACCTAGTCTCCATTCACTTTTTGTTTTAAAATTAATTAAAATGTTATATTTTTATCCATTGTTTTTTATCATTTTCTTAATTAACATTGATTTTTCGTGTAATAATCAAATCGTTCTAAATTCAAGAATTGCAACCACTGTAGTGTAATAAGATGATAATTCAACAAGCTCATGCCCTACAATTGTAGCTTTTTACAATGATTTTGGATTTTATTTTATTTTTTGAAAATGGTAATTTATATATTGATTCAAAAAAAATACTTGACTATGAGTTCCACTATCAAGTATACAAAAAGTTATAGCAATTTCTTTCCTTCAAGTCTTTGATTTATTTATTTTTGAATTGCCGAATTTTTACATGATTTAACTAGAAAGACTTTTCTATTCATAAGTACTACGTGAAACTAATGCTTAAAGTAAGATGCATTCTTTAATAATAAACCTAGCAATATCAAACTATATCATAATTTAAATTTAACATAATCATATGGCTTATTTTTATACATAATCTAAGATTAATCTTCATGTATCTTAACGACATATGAATATATTACCCCTAAAGAAATCATTAAGCCAACTAATAAGCTACAAATATCTATAAATCTATATCTATATTATATTACTATTAAGTAAAATAATTGGTTGTTAGTAGTTATACGGGTTATTGGATATCTATATAGCCTTACTTCTACTAATGCCTATATATATTTTTGTATTTTTTTAATGACAAAATAGATTTTCATTATCCTCTATTATGATATCAAGAGCCTAACCCTAATTTCTCCAACTTCTTTCCTACAACGCGGGCTCTCTTTTTTCTTCTGTTTTGGTCTTGCACCACCAACCCTCCTTTTCTTCTCTTGGTTCCTACACCACTAACCCTCTTTTTCTCCTTTCCTCCCTACACAGTTAACCCCTTCTTCCTTTTTTCTACACCAGTGGCCTTGTGTGCTCCCACCAGCTCCTCTTCAGTCTCTCGCAAGCAATGTTAGCCCCTCCTCCACCAACAACTACTCCTCTTTCCTCCATCAGTGTCACCTCCCTCCTCAATCGACTCTTCTTTTCCCTTTCGACAACTCCTATAGCATTTATCATCGGTTAGGGATGCTCGTATAGGGTACATATCCTTGTCCATCTACCATGAGGCTTATGTCTTACCTCGTACATGCCTGTTTTGTGTCAATTGTGGCCTAATTACGTATTGATCAAAACAATTTCCTTGTTGGTGTACTCTAGTTGCAATAGTTCTACATCCATGTGATTCTATGTGTGGCTCCCCCATTGGCACGTGTGTTGGTTGCTACACGTTTCTGCTTGTGTTGTGGTATTTGCACTGTAGCATGGCCTCTAGCTTTGCGTACAACCCATCCCATGATTCCTATGTGCAAAATCTAAGTGGTACAACTGTGAAACTCAATGGTAAAAACTATCTTATCTAGGCCACAGCATTAACGGTGTTCCTTGAGATACATAGGAAGTTGAAACACATCACAAAGGATCCTCTCTCCCCAAAGGATTTTAACTATGAAGACTAGTTTGCTGCCGATTGTGTTATTATTTCATGGCTTGTTAATAGCAAGGAGGAGAATATTACTTCGAATGTCATGTTTCTCATCCCTACAAAGAGGATATAGAACACACTCAAGGAGACATATGGTCATGTCAAATATATTTCCCAAATGTTTGAGAACTATGAACAAGTTTTCTCTTTACAGTAAAGTCATCACTCTATTTAGGACTTGTATACATCTCTTCGTGCTTTAATGGATGAACTGGATGTTCATCAACCCCTTGTTCGTAATGTGATAACTCTGTGGGAGTACCATGATGGTTTGGCTATGATTAGGTTTCTGTCGACTCTTCACCTAGAGATTGCATCTCAGGTTCATGATCTGGTGCTTGGTTCTAAGATAGTTCCTTAGCTTTCCTCTACGATTGGTAGGATCCTTCGCATTTCTACTGGGACACCATCTCTTCCTAATCAGTCAGCATGATTAGTTTCACTTGTGGTCATGGGTAGGGACATGGTCGAGGACGCAACTTTGGGGGAGGTCACATTGTTAGAGAGTGTGATCATTTTGGTTCATCATAATCACACTTCTAACAAGTGCTAAGATAAGTTAGATAGACCGGCATGGGCGCAAAATGCTACGATAGGTGCTTCCAGTGATACCAAAGCCATTTAAGATACAATTGCAAATTCTGGGGTAGAATATGAACAGTTTCTCCAGTTCCAAGACAACCAACAATCCGCTACCGCTACTCACGTCTCTATCATAAGTACTGGTGCCTTTATAGCCTCTAAGAACAGCTTCTGAATTATAGATTCTGAAGCATCCACCTATATGTCAGATAAATGAGATCTCTTTACATATTTGTCTCATTTATCGAATCTTCGTTCGGTTTCTATTACAGGTGGTAGGTTATATTCTGTTATTGGTGAAGGAGTTGTTCATGTCTCTTCATCTCTTCCTCTTAAAAAAGTTCTTTATATATCGGATTCTCCTATTAATTTGTTGTTCATTAGTGCTATTACCAAAAACTTAACATGCTCAGTAACTTTTCTCCCATATCACTATATTATTTAGGGCCTAACATTGGGGAAGAGGATTGGTTTGGGTCATGAATGTAGCTGTGGACAATACTCGCTTATTCATGATGTGTTTCCCAAGGCTCTACTATCTTCTCTTTCTACGCAAGAGTCATCTCTCACTTGGCATTATTGTCTTGGTCGTCCCTCTCTTCATAAGCTTCAATAAGCTTTACCATGTTTGTCAGTTGAGTCTTTTGAATGTAAGTCGTGTTATTTAAGTAAGCATAATCGTGCTATCCAATATCATCCATCTAGGTTTGTTAGTGATAGTCCTTTTCATTTGATTCATTTAAATATTTGAGGTCGTTCATGTGTTGCATTTGTTTCTAGTTTTCAATCTTACATTGCATTTATTATTGATTATTCTTGGTTGTCTTGGATGTACTTGTTGAAAGACCATGCTTATGTAAAAACTTTTTCCAATGAAATAAAAACTCAGTTTTCTACAACTCCAAAGATTTTTCATACTGATCATGCATTAATAGAAATTGTTTAGAGTGAAATCCATAATGTTTGCACCTCATTGAGTATTCTGTATCAATTCATTTGTTCTCATACATCACAATAAAATGGATTTTCTAAGAGGAATCATCGTCTTATTTTGAATGTCACTTGCACTCTCAAGATTCAAATGAATGTACCAAATTTTTTTTGATTTGATGTTGTTCTCATGTCATCCTATCTCATTAATAGGATGCCATCCTTTGTTTTGTTTGATACAATTTCGTTTTGTCATCTGTGTCTAGATGAAACTTTGTTTCATCTTCCTCTTCATCTTTCTGAGTGTGTTTGTTATGTTCAAACTCTTTCTCCTAGACTAAACAAATTATCACCAAGGCCTGTCAAATGCATATTATCATTGTTTTAATTCTACTACCAGATGTTACATTATATCAATAAATGTTACCTTTAATGAATTCACACCATTTTTTGGGCCATCATCCACCTTTAAGTCTTTCTACTATGGTCCATTTACTTACTCCTGTTGATGATTCCAATCCTCATGCTACTAATGGTACTCTTGCAATTTCTACTCACCCATTACAAGTCTATTCTCTTTGCACACAACATGCTCCTCCACATTGCCACATGATTCCTCTTCCACACTAGCAGGTTCACGTGCCTTTGATTTAGACATTTCTATTGCACTTCGTCGGGTAAGCAATCTATTACTACTCATCCTATTTCTGATTTTGTTTGTTATGATTGTCTTTATCCCACCATTTGCTAGTTTACCATATCTATCTCCACTGTGCATATCCCTAGGAACTACAAAGAGGTTGTTATCATTCCAGAGTGAAGACTACCATGGAAGAGGAAATACAGGCATTGAGGTAATGTGGTACATGGACTCTGGTTCCTCGTCCAATTAATGCTTCAGTTGTTATCTGTAGATGGATTTACACCATCAAGTATACACTAGAAGGCTCGGTACATCGATACAAAGCATGCTTCATGGCTCATAGATACACACAAACATTTGGTATTGTCAATTATACTGAGTCTTTCTTACTTGTGGCCCGGCTGAATTCCACGTATGTATTGCTTTCTTTCATCAACTTAATGTCAAAAACACCTTCCTCTATGGAGATCTTACGACCATGTTCTAATGGAGCAACTTCTAGGCTTTGTTGCTCAGAGGAATGATACTATTTGTCATCTTAGAAAGGCGATTTATGATCCCAAGCAGAGTCCCAAAGTATAGTTTAAGAAGTTTAGTAATATTATTATGACAATAGGTTTTCAAATTGTGACATCTGGGCCTGATTATCCATTTTTATTGTAAACCATGTAATTATTTGCAATATTGTGTATAATGGTTTATTAATGGGTAATTTGTTGTTTCTTGGTTGTGTGAGGTTGTGGTTGGCTTTCTGTGCATCTGCCTGTGTTTTGGGATCCATGTGGAGTCCGATTTGAGGATGCACAGTTGCCTTGGTTTGCGTGTCTGTCTTTTTTTCCTTTCTTTTCCTTCTTTTTCTCATTCCTTTCATTCCTCTCATGAGCCACATACTTTTCTCGCCGTCCCCTTCCCTTCCCCGACCTGTGCCACCAGCGACACTGGTCCGTGCCTCGCCGTCTCCTCCGATGATGTGGGCGGCCGACGCGATGTTGGTGGAGAGGAGGATAAGTGGAGGTCGCGGCATGCAGAGAGAGGAAGGGGTGACAGAGAGAGGAGGAGAGGGAGAGGATCGACGCGTAACCAAGGAGGTGGTGCGCCATTCGTGTGTCCCGCCAGTAGAGGAGGTTCGCCGGAGTGTAGGGAAGGTCGCCGAGTGCTGTGCCAGGTACGCGACCCCTTCCCTTTCCTCTGTTTGGTGTTTTGTTGATAGTAGGATTATTTGCATGAAAATCAAGATAATGCATGAAAAATTGTAGAAAAATCATGAAATGGATGGAAATGTGTTGTATTGCATGAGAATGTAGAGATCATGCGGTTAGGATTCATGTTTGGGGGAAAAAAATGTGATTTTAGGATTCATGTTTGGGGAAAAAATTCGGTATGCCGAAATCCTAGCAGATTAGGCCAGGACCCAGGTTTTGGTAGACCGAAATTTTTCGGTCGACCAAAACAAGGGGTTTCAGCATACCGAAAAAATCCGATATACCGAAACAGGAAATTTCGGTATACCGAATTGAAAATTCGGTATGTCATTTTTGCCTTGACTTTTAAAGGTTAAAATGTGATTTTTAATGTATGTTAAGTGGTTGTTATGGTATGGTGGGTTTATGTGAATGATGTTTGCCCCGTGTAATAACATGGAGGCATGTAGAACCCCAAACAAATGGATTTGGGTTTTGACTATACAAATGAATGAAAAGTTGGTTTTGTGTGGTTTTTGGGCTTAAGACCCAAGTTATGGTTTTAATGTGGTTTTGATGGCTTGTGTTGGGACCCCAGTGGAGGGTTAAGTGTTGCAAGGAAACAGAGTCCTGCAACGAAAAGAATGAAATGGAAAATGGTATTTGAAAAATTGGAAAGAGTTTTGAAATGGAACACTAATAATGTGTTATGAACAAGATTGTGGT
>JAMKQA010011330.1:0-10921 GCA_024699735.1 Posidonia australis
AACCAGATGCACAGAAAACCACCCACAACCACACACAACCAAGAAACAACAGATTATCCATTAATAAACCATTAAACACATATTACAAATAATACATGGTTTATTAAATACAAATGGATAATCAGGCCCTGATGTTACACAATCTCATCAATCATTAGTTCCATGTGTTGCTTTGGATATTTATAAAACTCCTCACTACGAACAACACAGCTAGCTATTTGTTTCCCTAACTTTACAACCTCCATGTATTGAGAACCTTAACTCAATCCATTATTATTTAAGTAAATGTCCAATTTGATGTCATCTTTAACAGAATGAAAACATCTCCTAAAAAAATGCTTAGGTAGGATATTAATTTTAATATATACTAGGAAGACTATTAAATGTCTGCATAGGTATCCTTTGAATTCAAACATACAGTAGCTACAACTCGACTTAATCCTGTCTTGATTAGATATAACAAGTCTGCAATTGTTGTCGTCACCCTTCCTCGATACTAAAAACATGTCTTTACCCGGAAAATCACATTAGATCCAACAATTACTAAAATTTACATTAATTTGACAAATTTACTACAACATGAAATTCAGTAACACATTACCACAATGTAAACGCAGAATATATAATAAATGATAGAAATTTTACCTCGACATGTAGATCATTTGTTTGGGGAAGATATACATTGTATAATGTATATAAAGCTATTGTTCAATTTTTCTTGGAAATAATTAAACATTCTCCTTGTATACAAGTTATGAGTCTGTTTCTCTATTACAATACCATTACACAACTTTGTATTTTTGTGTTTTGACTCAAAATCACAAATATTTTCTATTTCACGTTGTTTCTTTAAACAATTTTCATATTGACTCACAAATTTTAATAAAGAAATGTGATGTGATATAACACTTTAAATGAAAGCATTCAAACTTTCACTTTCACGTTGTTGTCATGCTCATAAGGAAAGAATTAGTCATATAAGCTAATACTTATTTTCCTTTAATGCTATAAATTGATGACAACCACTTTGTTTTTCATTTTATTCTTCTCAATCCATTCCTTCCATCTTTCCTCAAATTCCTCGGTAAATTCTGAATCGTATACTATGGAATTGAATTCAGAAATTACATCAAGTTTTGTTACAGTGTCACCAAACTTATCAAAAATTTTATGCATAATATGTCATGCATAGAATCTATGCACAGTACATGGTAAAATATTCATAATTGCTCCTCATCTGTAATAATCATTGAAGGTGTTTGATCCATACATTCAATTAATTTAGTGAAAATTTACTCAATTGTTAACTGAAATTCATTTAATATCAATACACAATCAAAAATTGCCGCTTTTCAATAATGATTTATATCACAAAAAACAATAAAAATCAAAAATTACCAATTAATTCGATATATAGTATTGAATGTAACTGTGCCACTGATCAAAATCTTACTTATATATGTGTGTGTATATATATATATATATATATATGATTTATAACACGGAAGCATATGATATGTTTATTGTGTCACACGCACGACAAATGATTGAGCGTAGAAATGCGTGTTGGTGAAGTGGATCACATCAAATGATGTTGCCATTCCAAACACAAACATGCTGAAGTTTTAAAATCCGGTGACCACAACCCTCAAGTTGTTTCCTAAATGTCTCTACTAATTGTTAAACAATTATCCCAGTACATGCCATATTGATACGATTGATGAAATGTATCATCATTTATTAAAATACACTAATATTTAGTTAATTAATTGATATCTATCCTGGCACAGATTAATTTTACTGGGGAAAAAACTTAGACACCCTACTCCAATTTATTAAATTATGTCCATTTTCTCCCTCCATGCCATGTCCTCCTCCTCTGCTCCCCCATCTCCACGGTTCCAGATCTGATTGATTTTGAGAGGGAAAGAAAATCACAGAGAAAAAATAGAGAGATTTCTAGAGTGAGAGACGTGTTCTTCCAAATCTTGCTCAATTCTTCGCTCCGATCCATGGAAACGGCACTCTGGTAAGATCCTTCCATCTCCAAACCCGTCGTTCCTGGGTTTCCTCTCCTTTTCCTGGCAAAAAACCCGATATTTGTGCTGTTTTTGGCATTGTTTGGGTCGATCATTCCTTGGCATGTTCCTAAATTTGGCGTTGTAGCTTGGATTGCTTCCGTTTCCCGCCCAGATCTAGGGAGGGGGAATTTAGTTTATGTTTGAAGTTTTGGATTTTGGTCTGTGAATTGGATCGCTGGTTGCATGTTTGTTTCCGTGGGGGTTGATCCGGCGTTGGTGGAATTGAGGTAGCTAGGGCTTTTCTCCTTTTGTTGGTTGCATGGAGTTGGAGGATCAGACCGACGAGGATTTCTTCAACAACCTCGTGGATGACGAGCTGGAGGGCGTTGGATCTGGCCCTGTTCCACAGGACGTGGCGGCCGGGGCATTCGGCCGTGTTGGGTTGGATGGCGGGAATGCGGTGGATGGGGAATGGGGGGAGGATTTGGGTTCGGCGCCATTGGATGCGTATGGAAAAGATGGGTTGCTAGTGGAGGGAAACAAGCCTGTTGTTGTGCCTTCTAAGGAGCCTGTAGTTGATGAAAATGTTGCATCTTGTGGGTCTTCTGATGGGAATGTGGTGGGAGCGGGATCACTGGATACGTCGATTGGGAGGAGTAATGAATCTGAGTGTGGCATTAAGGTGGTGCAGTGGAGTGCATTCAGTGCTGCTATGGGAGAGCCGGAACTGGGTGGATTTGGGTCGTTTACGGATTTCACCTTGGAGGGCTCGGGCGAGGCTTCTTTTCAAATGGATTCGTATCCTGACCCAAAAGCTAACAGTGCTGAAAATCCTGTTTTAGGGAACACTGTTACTGATGCGACTGCATATTTCAGTTCTTTGGAACAACAGGGCCAAGAGGTTAGTGTGAATTCCACAGACTTGAGCATGTCAAATCAACAAGTTGTTCAAGGTGGGGATACAAATGATCCACAGTACTGGGAGAATCTTTATCCGGGTTGGAAATATGATTTTGATACTGGACAGTGGTACCAGGTGGACAGTTTGGATTCGACCTCTATTGCAAATACAGATGGCCATGAAACTTCAATGCAGAATGCTGTAGAAGGTGCCCATGGCAAGAGTGATGGCACACCTCAATTGGCCGGTGAGGTCAATTTGGACCAGGGATCAGATGTTTCTTATTTGCAGCAAACTGCTCAATCTGTAGCGCAATCCGTGACTGAGAGTTTGACAATGGCCATGGCTACCAATTTGAATCACGTTAGCCAAGGGAGTACTGAGTACCCTCCCAACATGGTATTTGACCCCCAATACCCTGGCTGGTACTATGATACAAACACCAATGAATGGTACTCTTTAGAATTATACACTCAATCTACTCACTTAATGGCAAGCGTTGATCATAACCAGATAATTCTAGGTGACAATAGCACTTCTGATAGGTTTTTGGAACAAAACGGCAGCTCATATGTTAATGGAGGCCACACTCTATTCAAGAATCAAAATTTACTAGGTCAGACTAGCCAAGAGCTTGGAGCTCAAGGTGGATTGGCATATAACTATTCTCAACCGAATGTGTGGCAACAGGATGGTGTAGATAAGAGTGGGTCTTTAGACACATTTTCTGGAAGCCACCGAATGGGAAACTTCTCTGGCTCAGAAGGCTTTGCAGGCAATCACTTACATCCACAAGTGGGATTTAATACTACAGAGACTGTTTCAAATCAGAATTATGTCAACAGTAATGGCCCAACTATGTTTCAGGGGTTCAACCCTGCAGAGAACACATATCAGTTCAACCAGCCAAGGTTTGAGCAGAGTCAACAGACAGCCATACCTCATTTCCATGGCAACCAAAATGCAGTGAGCTATTCACAGCAATTATTTCAGAGCGAAAAGGCATCTCCCTCCCAGCTCTCTTATGCTCCCAAGGAGGAGAGATCATCAGCTGGACGACCTCCACATGCTTTGGTTACCTTTGGCTTTGGTGGGAAACTTGTAGTCATGAAAGAAACTGGTACAAATTTGGCATTAGGAACCCAGGTGTGATTTCAATCACCATTAAATAGATTATTTTTCCTTGTAGAATCTAAGCTATTCTTGATAGATATGTGGTTTTTGTAACTTAAATACTTTGAATAATGGATATTATATTTATTTCAATAATGTTCTCATTTTTTTGCTGGTATTTGATATCCAACTCTTGTAAAGGGTGCTTCTGGAGGAACAATCTCAATACTTAATTTGATGGATGCCATTGTGGAAAATGGTGGTTGCTCAAGCATTGGACAACTAAGTCATGATTACTTTTATGCTCTATGTAACCATTCCTTTCCTGGTCCACTTGTTGGTGGAAATGTTGCTACCAAGGATTTAAACAAATGGATTGATGAGAGGGTCTCTAGCTGTGGATCATCTTCTGTAGATCTCAGAAGAGGAGAACAGTTGAGATTACTTCTTTCACTGCTGAAATTGTCCTATCAGCATTATGGAAAACTGAGATCTCCATTTGGTTCTGACACATCATTACTGGTAAGTCTCATTGCAGTCATTTGTTCATCTTTAAATACTTTCTTCAGTTTTTCTCATGTGGTACCCTTTGTATCTTGTGATACAATTTTTTTCCCGACACAACTAAATGCTCCATGTGGTAGAGCTGTCGTATCATGCCAGCTTTTGCATCCATGTCACCCTTTTGATCTTTGTGGCCAACACCAATGATACAACAACTACACACTTCTCATGGTCAACTTGTCTTTCTTTTGAGGAGTTTTGGATGTTGTCGTGACTTATTTGTAGCAAAATTTTCTGTAAATTACTCTAAACCTTAAGTTTTATTTCATAGTCAATGGGTGACAACATTTGTTAATACAGTTCTGAGTAGTTTAGTACATAACTAGAAAATTTTCTGCACTATCAACAACAGCAAGCTCCTCTGTATCATTGGTTCCCATCTGTGGGTGAAAACCAGTTCAAGTTTCTGGGTTTGGAACTTTCTCTGGTCATAAATTGACAAATAAGGGAAGTGTTTGTGTCACATTTAGAACATTCTTTTGCAATATCAATTCTTTGATGAAATAAAGAATTTTGAATGTAGTTTGTACATCTATTTAAACACCAGTTTTTAATCTTAGAGATTATAGTTTTAGAATTGTATAGTTACCACTGAAACTATGGTTATTAGGCCTATCCAAGCAAGCGGTTTGATTTTTACTTTGCTATATCTGTTTAATATGTTTATTGTCACCTTGGATATGATACAGAATGATTACCAGAAATAACGTATATGTTATGTTACCAGGAGATCAATGGACCTGTTATATTTGTCCCTTTTATAGCCTATAGGTAGTGGACATTGTGGTGGAGCTATATTATTCTTTTACCACCTACATATGTAGAGAATAGATCATCTGTGCGGCTTAATTTTCTGCTATTTTTATAGAAATGTTTAACCAGAGTCGTTTGGCTCACATTGTATTTGTCTTTATATTTATTTTGGTATTTTAAACTCAACTGTAACCATTCAGTTCTTAAACTGATTGGAGGAAATCAAACATGAGTGATTCCCCCCGGCGCACACACCCCCCCCCCAAGGCACCATGCAATGATAGTAATATGTTTTCACTTAGAATACTTCGTTATCTGATGATTCTTCTTGGTTTGCTACATTTTTCTGATAGGAAAGTGGTGGTCCAGAATCAGATGTAACCAAACTTTTTGCTTATGCTAGAAAGAACAGTGCAAATACTCATCTGAGGGAGTGCGGTTCCTTCACTAATTGCATGTATACATTGCCCTCTGCAGGGCAGATTCAAGTATGTGATTTTTTTATTTGCAAGTTTTTTCACAATTTTTTTGATAGTTTTGTGATCCCATTTTAGTTGACAACTTGCCTCATGTCTTAGGCAACTGCTGTTGAGGTACAGAATCTTCTTGTTGCTGGTAAAAGGAAAGAAGCTCTTCAATGTGCCCAAGAAGGTCTTTTGTGGGGTCCTGCTCTTGTTCTTGCTACACAGCTTGGTGAGCAGGTTTGTTTTGCTTCCCATTGTCCTTCTTCTTGTATTTCTCATATAATTTGAATGTTGACGTTAAATTTCTTCTAGTTTGTTCCCAAAAAGAATTTTGCTGATGACATTGCTAACATTTTTTTTGTTTCATTTTCTTTCCTCAGTTTTATATTGATACTGTGAAACAAATGGCACATTATCAATTTGTTTCTGGATCACCTTTGCGAACACTATGCCTGCTTATTGCAGGTCTACCTGCTGATGTGTTTTCCACAAACAACCCAAGCACTAATCTATCTGATGGTATGAGTGCAGCCGGCCAGGTAAGCTGAAGGCACTTTCTGTATAATCTTTCTATATGTTTTTATCACTTTCAGTTGTCCATGGCCTGAGTTGCATCTAGTCACATTATTTATTACCGAATAAGTCATGTCAAGCAAAGATCTTTTCTATTACTGTACCAGGGAAGTTATGTGTAGCCTCTGTAATTCAGGTCTTCTTTTCTCACTTTTACCTGTTTCTATTTGTCTCTGGGTGAAGATGAAATCATTTCCAATTACTACAGAACTTTATTTGGTCAGTCAGACTTTTTAATGTGATACAGGGCATTGGGAATGGCATGTTGGATAACTGGGAACAAAACTTGGCTGTAATAACTGCAAATAGAACAAAAGATGATGAACTAGTCATAGTTCATCTTGGAGATTGTCTATGGAAGGAGAGAGACGAGGTGCACTTAAGTTTATTATTTTGCAGAGTATTGTTGATAATTAAGCTTAGTGGGTTATTGTCCTAAACAACTTTTCTAATTCAGATAATTGCTGCACACACCTGTTACTTGGTAGCAGAAGCAAACTTTGAGTCGTACTCGGATAGTGCAAGGTTGTGCCTTGTTGGTGCAGATCACTGGAAATGTCCTCGAACATATGCTAGTCCTGAGGCTATTCAGGTGACAGTTTCTCTGATTTGACCCTTTCTTTATGTTTTTTCTTGGATAACTTTCTTCTTGTTCTTTGTTGATTTGTCATACATCATAAACCTTTGTTATTAGGTTGTGAAATCTTTATGTAGTGCTAAGTTCATGTTCTCTGTCAAATGTTGTATTCTGTATTTTAGGTCCAAATATGATAAGTAAAATCATGCAAAGTTTGTTGCATGATCTAGCGTCCGTTAGCTGAATGACATTGTACCTTTCAATCTTTTATTTCTTTGTTTTTGCTGAATCTCTCCTGTTTATTCAATTTATTCCTTAAAATTTCATTGTACATCTTTTGGTATTGCCATATTCATCTGTTGGATAACAGTTTTTTTCTTTCTATTTTTCCTTTTTCCTGTACTGTGTCATTGTTCTTGTGGTTGTTATTGAGAACTTTACCTATTTGATGGTGCAGAGAACTGAATTTTATGAATATTCAAAGGTGCTTGGGAATTCTCAGTTTGTTTTACTACCCTTCCAGCCATATAAACTTTTATATGCTTACATGTTAGCTGAAGTGGGGAAAGTTTCTGATTCGTTGAGGTAGGTATCAAATTTATATTGTCTTGAGAATAATTTGTTTTTATTTCATTTTGTCTGTTATGGTTCTGGTTCCAGGTACTGCCAAGCAATAATAAAGTCATTGAAAAATTCTAGTCGTGCACTTGAAGTTGAAACATGGAAACTCCTAGCATCTTCTCTTGAGGAGCGTTTACGAACACATCAGCAGGTATTCTTTTGTCAGCTGTAGGCCTAAATTGTTTTTCTTGATGAAATGACTTAATCCTAATAGCCTTTTCATATGCCCTTTTTTAGGGTGGATATGGAACAAACTTGGCCCCCTCCAAATTTGTTGGTAAAATCTTCACAACAATTGACAGATCCATATCTCGCATGATTGGTTCTCCACCAACATCCATGCCACCAACGTTGCCGAACAATATACGAAGTAATGAACATGATAGTTTCTGGGGGGGCCCGAAAGTTGCAAATAGTCAATCTACAATGGCTATGTCGTCATTAGTACCATCAGCATCTGTGGAGACAATTAGTGAATGGACAGGTGACAATCGTCGGAGTATGCATAGCAGAAGTGCATCTGAACCAAATTTTGGTAGAAGTTCAAAGCAGGTGAATATCTTGATTCATGTCTAAAGGAATAATTACACCCTAAAATTGGCAAAGAAACATTCAAAAAACCCCACAATAGATTGCTTGCTTTGTAAATTGTAGCTTTTTTAAAGAAAACATGGTTAGTTGAATCATGGTTTTAAATGTTGGTTTTGATTCGAACTTTAGTCCAACAAAAATAGAAAATGTATTAGACATTGATAGAAATATTGATGGAAACATTGTAAATTTACGAAAGTTTATACAAATTAACAAAAAACTTAAAATTTTGATTTGAAACTTTAAGATTAGTGAAAGTAAGCAATAGTTTACATCTAGGGTTAGTCAGATCTAATTTCTAAACGTGTATTATATTAAAATATGCTACATAAACTTAATATAAACATCCTGAAGTATAAATAATACCTAAAAATGCTCAATAAATGTATAATCATACCTAAAAACAAGGTAATCAGATCTGGACTGATGCATGAACCATTTCTGCTACCAGTTTGGTTCAATTCACCGATTCAACTGGTTCAACTGTGATGTCAGCATGATGTCATAAATATTTAATAAAATAAAAAACATCCATATGTTTATTCATCGTGTAACTATTCCAGGAAGAGGCCTCTTTTTTGTGCTATGCCAAACATTACAACTTCAGCTCAACTAAGAAAGCAATTTCTGAAGACCCATCTAATTTGTCAACAGCTCACCCATGTGATATCTAAATCTAGAAGGAAAAAGAAAACTCAAGTCTCACTTTGGATGTTGAATAAGAAAAGTTGGAATAAGTAGAAAGTGGTATTAGTATTGTGATAGTATTGTTATTTAGTTTGTGTTAGAGTTTGTTATTGTTATATGGGTTATTGTGTAATGGTTATATAGATATCCGTTTAGTCTATATGGATATCATTATAACTAAATATATATGTACTTAGTGATTGATCAATAACAATCATCTTTTGCCTTTTCCACTAAACATGGTATTAGAGTACTGGGTTTTCTTCACCACACCCCAACCTTAGCCGCCACTACTGATGACCTCCCTCCCTATCCGTCGACCCTTGCTGGCCCTTCTCTCTCCACCGTCGGACACTGTCGGCTCTTCCTCCAGCAATGCTGGACACTGTCGGCTCTTCCTCCAGCACTGTTGGACACTGTCGGCTCTCTTTCGTGCTCATTTGCCACTGGTGGCTCTTCTCATGGCCTTGTCGGCCATTGTCGGCCATTCTTTCGGCATCCAAACCTGCTGTCAGCCCCTCCACGCCCTCTGTCAACCTCCTCCAGCGTCGGTTGCTCCTCCAGCCATCACAGTAGAAGCCGTTAACCCCTGCCCTAGCTTCAGCCGCCTCCTCCCACTGCCGGCTGCTAACAGCAGGCCTCCCGGCCTTCTGCCGCTACACTGCCTCGTCCTCCTCTTTCTGGAGGGCTTCTCTTCCTCCTTCAGTGACGTGAATAGCCCTTGTCATCGACCAAGGATGGTTTGCTAGGTTGTTTCTCTCCTCTAAACTCTACTATGGTCTCTGTTCTTATGTGATATTTGTTGTTTCCTTGCTATTATCCACCTTATTGCTACGTACTCTTGCTTTTATGGCTTCGTCCTCGGTTCCTACTTCTGGAGATGTTATGCTGCGTACACTCAGTGGGACTTCTGTCAAGCTCGATGGTAGAAACTTACCTTATATGGGCTAAATTTATTCAAGTTTTTCTAGGTGCTCATAAAAAAATCAAGCATATTATTCATGATCCTCTTGATGTAAAATCAAGCATATTAAATCAAGCATATACACTCAGTGAGTACGATGAATGGCTTGCCTGTGATTATGGTGTCATTACTTGGCTGTTAAACAGCATGGAGCCTTAGATTTCTCGTGGGGTAGTCATGCTTCCCACTGCCAAAACAATCTGGGACACCTTAAAAGCCATTTATGTTCAAGAAAAGAATATTACTTGGATTGCGGAGATATATGATCAGTTTTTCTCTTTACAGCAAGGATATCAGTCTGTCCAGGATTTATACACTTCTATCCGGGTTCTCTTGGATGAATTGGAGATTCTTCAGTCGTTGGTTCCTGACGTACAGGTTATGCGTTAGTACAGGGAGGAGTTTGCGATCGCCAAATTTCTATCTATACTTCGTCCTGAACTTGTATCTCAGGTGCGTGGCCACATTCTTGGTGTTGACTCTATCCTATCCTTGACATTGGCATTCTCTCGGGTTCTCCGTGTTTCCACTACCACTCCTACAGTACACGGTGATGAATCCACCTTAGCTACCTCTGGTCGTGGTGGTGGCCTTGGTAATGGACGGGTCGTGACTCCGACGGAGGACGTGGCAACAGTCGGGGTAATCTCAAGTGTGATCATTGTAGCCGCACGAATCATTCCTCAGATCGATGTTGGGCAAAATTCAGCAAACCAGATTGGGTAAATAATGCTACTGAAGGCACCACCGAGCCTCCTCTCACTTCTGATGATACTGTGACTATTTTTCAGGCTGAGTATGCTCGCCTCCTTCAGTCTCAGGCTCCTACTGTTGCTACACATGCCACTCCTTGAGGTACGCCAGCCTTGTTTACATCTTCTGCTACTGACTGAGTGGTTGATTCATGTGCGTTAAAGCATATGTCCGGTACTCGTACTCCCTTTTCTTCCATGCATCCCTCTGTCTCTACTACCTCTGTTATGGTTGCTAATGACACACATTCCCCTGTCCATGGATAAGGGAATGTGTTTCTATTTAACAATTTTACTTTACATGATGTTCTTTATGTACTCAATTTTCCTGTTAATTTAC
>JAMKQA010011331.1:0-14649 GCA_024699735.1 Posidonia australis
CAAATACAATGCCCAAAGCTAAGCATCCAATCCTCCACAGATGAACCTCACATGAAACCCTAGATCTGGAGAGAAGAGGGAGGTGTTCTCTCTATTCATTGGGAGTCAAAATTAAGGTTACACAAATGACAAAAAGGTTACATAATCTGTGCCTTAGCCTACTTAAATACTAGAGCACTCAAATGGTCAAATAACCAAACAACCTTGAAACAAAAACATAATTCAAGACATATTTACAACAATACTGTTTGTCTATTTTTGCTGTCTTGATTCTGAGATTACATGCTAAGTAATAAGTATCTCATGTTTGATCACTCACTATCACCTAACTAATGTTGCATATGTCTAATTGGTTAGGATAAACTGATACAATTCAGAGATATACATGATGATTTTATAATATTTTAACCATGCATAACTAGGTGCATGTGATTTGGTTTGCTTTGCATTAGAGCAAAACTGTAACCCAAACTCTATTTATTAGTTTGTAACTTTGCAAATGAAACTTGACATTTAAAGCTAAAATTAAAATTAAACCAAAATCATTGAATTTGAGATTTATTCTCCATTAAAAAATGACTACATACAAAAGAACGTAGGATTCAATTGTAATATGATAATGGGCTTACAAAGTAGATGAACTAAGCTAAAATTTCATATGCTTAGTTTTTGCAAACATAATTATATTACATGTTTACTATACCCAAATGTAGTAGAAACACTTAACTTGTCACTGTCAGTTTTAAACCAGTACTTTTCCTATAAGATGATTCGAACTGTTGTTAAGTTTGCCTCAGCAGGCCAATTTCATATGCTTTTCTTTTGCTAATATGGTTTATTTAAACCAACCAAACTTCATACCCAAAGTGGATTAATCACCACAATGTAGTCACCAATTTCCCCAACTTTAATTTTATATCTAAATAGGGGCTATGTACTTGCTTAAGCTTTCTAAAAAAACTTCATTGCTTTGTCGATACAATGGAAAGCATCCCTCTATTTCTTAGAATTTTTACAAAGAACTCCTTAGTTTCCTGGTTAAGCTTTTTAAGAAATTTGCTTGCTTACCTGTCAATCTACATGCCCAATCTTTAACTGCCTTGTTTGTACATTGCATTTCATTAAATCAGCTATGGCCTAGTTTCTTATATCCTGATGAATTAGTGTGAACTTCTCTGTAAGGAATAATTTTACTGTAGTCCATGGTAAAAAAACCTGTTTTCGTTTTTGTTTTTCAGATAGATTATACACAACCAGCCATGGGATGTACAAACACTATGCAAGAAGTATCAGCTGCGAATGGTGATAGCCAAATAGGCACAGTTGGTTGTGTAGCTGTTGATGGCCATGGGAATTTGGCTACAGCAACATCCACTGGCGGTCTGGTTAACAAAATGGTTGGGAGAATAGGAGACACCCCTGTCATAGGAGCTGGAACATATGCCAATAATTTATGTGCAGTCTCAGCTACAGGAAAAGGTGAACCAATTATCCGGGCTACCGTTGCACGGGATGTTGCTGCTTTGATGGAATATAAAGGACTTACTCTGCAGGAGTCAGCAGGCTATGTTGTTGAAAGGGTTCCAAAAGGCAACGTCGGCCTAGTTGCTGTCTCAGCTAATGGTGAAGTCACTATGCCATATAACACAACAGGTATGTTCAGGGCTTGTGCCACGGAAGACGGCTACCATGAGGTCAGTATTTGGTCCTAGGAAGTTAATTTCTTTCAAGGAGGTGGTTATGATTATGTAATTTTAGAATGCTACAACTTCAATCTTATTTATTTTGATCTGCTTGAGACTGGAATTAACCATGTTTAAATAATTGGTTCCAAACTTAATCTCACTACCAATCATGTGTTATCTTTGTGCACGGTTCACTAAAGCAGCCTAGTTAGAAAAGTGTAGATATTTCTTTCCCACTTTACACATCACCCATCGTATGTGAAGAATAGTGTAGCCTGCTTTATACAGATAAAGTATCGGGGTTCGGCTCTCCATCGCTGAGGCCAATCAATTAAGGGCCTGTTTGTTTGTATTTGAGGGTTTTTTTGGTTATTTTGTGTAGATCCACTAACAAAAAAAAAACCAAAAAACCAATCACATGAGTTTTTCTCTCTCTCTCTTGAAAAGTCAATAAAGAAATAGTGTCTCCATGTTATGTTATACCATTTGAAAAAAAAACTGGGCAAATAAATTGCAAACAACCGGATCCTGACTGTCTGCCTTGCATTGTAACACCACTTTGTTTGTTTAATAAGATGTCTGATACGGGGTTGCTTAAAAGCCATATAACCTATTTCATGGCGAATATGCTTATTCTTCCACATGCTCCATTTTCGGCAACATTAGTGGGTGACTTAGTCCTTCATGCTTGTATGGTCTTATTATGTCCCCAGTTTCAGACAGGATGCTGGAACGTAGTCAGGTTCCAAATAGTGGTGTTGAAAGTTAGCAGTGGTGTTCTTATTTCCGGTCTTCTATGCTGCACCTGCACTAGTGGTGGAATATGACTAGTGTAACAGTCACAAGCATCCACTTGTCCTTTACTTTCATGATCCACTCAGTGGCAGCAGAACAAAATGGTTGCCCCCATGATCTGAGTGGAGAAATATCTTTGACTGGAATCCTTCCCACATCTCGTTATATTCACAAGTGCAGAACAGGGAATAAGAATTTCGTGCGATTATCAAATAACATGCGTCCCATTGCCAAGGAAAATTGAGACGGTTGATGTCATAATCATATTATTCCATTTACTTGTGGACAGAAAAAAACTCAACATCCAATCTAGCTTAGTGCAAGCCAGAAATATCTTTGTCCAATATTTTTTTCCCTCTCTAATTCTTTTTTTTTTTTTGGTAACGTTTATGTTCCCTCTCTAATTCTAGATCAAGCTAAATAGATCTATCAAAAAACAGAGGGAAACCAAAGGAGATAAGATGAAAATCGGAAACCCCTGAATCACATTCGGTTTTTAAACAAGAAATCGAGAATGCCCAGCAGAAAGTGAAACTGAAACCCTTTCATCATATCAAGTGTATGATACAAATTTCCTCCACCCAATCATTTCCCTCCTGTGGTTCTAGAACTATCATCATCGAGAATGTCCATTGTGTATGGTGTTTTCATTCATTTTCTTCAAGTATCATTTAGTACGAAACCTAATACTAGCTCTAGAAACAAGTAGCTAAAAACATGCAGCAGGATGAACAACAGAGTAAGGTAAGATCAACATGAGGAATACACAATTAAATCATGACTCTGTCATATTCTACCTTGATTACCGATGACCATGCCACCCCTTCCCGCCGGCACTGTCCCGTTCCATGCTCATCTGGTGATGATATGATGGCGCTGCCGGTGAGCCATACATCTGCGAGCCCATCATCATGGCACCACCATACATGCCACTACCGCCCCCTGGTGCACCAAAACCACCACCATCGTTCCCTATGTTCATGGCACCACCACCACCACCAGCTCCACCTCCACTACTGCCATCTTTATGCTGGGAATGGGAAGAGGGGTTGCCACCCTTCTCTCCCTCCATCTCCCGGAACTTCTGAAGGTAAACCTGCGAAGCGAAGGAACCATAAATTCAAATCTTGACGCACTCATTGTAACTTCGAGGTTTCTGTCGTAGCATGCAAGAAACTGATGTTACCTTTAGGGGGTCGACGTACTCCTCGAAACCGAGGGTTGTCATGGCCCAGAGGAGGTCGTCACCGTTGATGGTCTTGCGTTTCTCACGCTGGCACTTGTCGGATGCCTCGCCGGTGATGAAGCTTATGAACTCCGACACGCACTCCTGGACGGTCTCCTTAGCATCCTTGGAAATCTTGGCATTGGCTGGAAGGGCCTTCTTCATGATCCTGCTCACATTGGCAATCGGGAGGAACCGGTCTTGTTCTCGCTGCGACGCGTATTCGCTGTTTCCCGCCGCATTGCTGTTGTTATGCCCTCCCGATTCGTTGTCGGAGTCTGCCATTACTGCCGCCTGTGTAATCAAGCGAGCAAAAGATTTAACAAAAGGAAAGAAAGAAAACTGAAGTTGAATGGTATTGTCCAAGGAAATTACAAACTACCCACGTGAGGATTCAAGATAAAAACTAGCTTCAGGAGACATACCCAGACGAGGATTCAACCAGAGATTTGAGTTTGCAACACACCCAAATGGAAGAAGCTCAAGAAGTGAACACTCCAGAAACACAAACGGAGATTTGGTTTGTTTCTGTAGTGTAAAATTGGAAGGCTTCACACCGGGGATTCCGAGTAGTCTCTTGGATCACCGCCACCTAAAGATAGAACAACAAGGGAGGAGGGTAGACAAGGAACCTCTTTGGGTACATGCAGGAAAATGGAAGAAACCAGGAAAACGTAAAAGATAATAACAAGGCAAGAATGATGCATACATACAATACAAATACAAAGTCCCCTTGCAGTAGGAACAGAGGAATTGAATGAAGACAAGGAGTTGGTAAGAAAGAGAAGTCAGAAAAAGGAGTCTGAGAGTTGGTAGGGTTGGATGGGATGGAATTGGGTTCCTCTCCTCCTTGCAGTGGAGTAGAGCAGAGTGCTAGTTGGACCGAGGAAGACAGTGTGCTGATAATTCATTGGTTGCAGGGAGAAGCATAACGGTGTCTGGGCATTGGCCTGGAGGTGAGGGAGAAAAAAACCAACTACCAGCAACAAGAAACAGCAACAGGAGAGAGGCAAGAAGAGCAGATCGGCATCGGATTTGACACGTTGCAGGCTCTCTGCCGTTTGTTTACGATAAGCATGGATCAGCATGTCTTGCGCGTGGGTGGATGTAGACGGGTCGGACTTGTGTCGATTCGGTTATATCCAAATCATGCGGATAGCATTTGCTCCTACTCATAGGATTCCAAGTTTTTTGGGTCGTTTTGAGTTGGTGTAGGAATACTTTTGACTTGATCTTGCAACGGACATCAACAGTTACTTAAGTTAAATATGATAATTAACAATGGATGTATTCTACAGTATATCGAAATTAGGCAATATGATTCCATATAGTTAGTTAAATGTCAGCATTAATTTCATGTAAGCGGAGACATTGTAGGTAGGGTTGCACATACAAGCAGGGTAAGCTGAACCCAATCACTTTTGGTGGTTTCGTTTTACATTTTATATTCAATGGTTTGGTTAGACTTCAAAGGCTTTTAAGTCCAAAGGTATGACATCTTGTTTGTGATTTTAGGTACAATCTATCCGAATCATTTACCTATTTATGCGAACATGTTCGGTTCATTATTCTTGTGACCTGATTTCTAAGAGTGGTTATTTCATACATGGAAGTTGTCAAAATATAATTGCAAGTATGACACTAATATCACATGAATTTTGCACACAAATGTAACATGATATTGTTTTCTTAGTGATTTATCAAGCTAAACTTGATCTCACTTCTGAATAGTTTAGTTCGATTCAATTCTAGACAAAAAGAGGCTTGGTTTGGCTTGAAATTTTTCTAGACTGATTTTTATGATTTGATTTGTAATTTTGTCTCAAATCAAATAGACTTGAATCACATGCATTAATCATGTATATTTGACCGATATTCAAGTTGATTGTGGGAGAATTGTAGGCGAATGATAAATAGCCTTTTCTATTCTAAAAAGGGAAGATAACCTCCCATCACCATTGAATACAATTTTAAATAGAAAAGGTTTGATGTACATATAATCCCAACCATCGGATAGTACAAAATAATGGGAATTTTTTTTGATGCCAGTACAAAGTACTTGCAAGAATTATTGTAAGCACTTTTCACTCAATTGACTAGATTATGGTGGGGGCAGGTAGATGCAGAAGACAAATGCAGAAGACAGTGTCTATAACAAAATCAAACAAAGAACAAGAAGAACTTCATATTATATCCAAATCAAAATCCTAGGGAAAGGACTTTTATTTACATAATTACCCCTACTAGACACCATAATTGCAGAAGATGTTCCTTCATCAATATCCTTTTTTAGCTTTCTAAGTCATCACAACCTTGTGTGCTCCTTCCATCTCTGCAACACTAGCATGTTCTTTGATCTCGTTAGTGGTCCAAATTGCCCATCTCTAGTGTTCCCATTAGCATGTTGTCATGAAGTTTTGATAAAGGTTACAAAGAATACTGTAGTGGGTCCACCAAATGAGAAAAGGCAACCAAGATGACGACCAAGAAAATTAATATTGAAAGTCAGGTTTAAGACAAATCCTATGATGAAGACGATAAAAGAAGCTGTAAAGAACTAAGCAATGCGGGTGGTTCTTATGGCGTAGGGGCTCAAGAGCTAAGAGCTTCAAGACAAACATCAGAGCTTCACAATCTTAAGCAAATGGTAAGGAACATCATAAGCTTCTAGAAGAGCAGTTAGTGGAGATAAAGGGTTTGGTATCAAATATGTTGAGAAAGAGAATCATGATCAGATATTAATGTGGGGGCAAACATCACATGGATTTGTTCTATCAAAAAGTGATTCTCAAAAGTTGTTTGTGAAAAGAGAAAATAGAAAAGAATGAAGAGAGAGTGGTAGCATTTTGGGTGCATGTTACATTCATGTTTTAGATATTTTTAATAGGATTATGGTAAGGAATTGTATATATTAGAAACAATTGATTTTTTTAGATGACGATCATGTATACATATTTTGAACATTTTCTCAAATGGATACAAGGTACTACTGATGGTTCTTTTTTGTTTAATTTCATATTTTGGATAATTTTAAATATATTTTGATATTTGCAAAAAGTATTACTGACAATTTCTTTATTGAGCTGTGCAAATATTTGATGTGGACATATCAATTATGAAATAACAACAATCTATGGATAATGGATGTGTTTACATGTTTTGGTGATCAACAATGAGTATTTTCATTTTTATTCAAGTTGATGATAAAAATGTAATGACCTAAGCCGAATTGATCTATAACAATCTCAGATCTAATAATCGAACCTAAAATTCTCAAGTTGAAGTTGATATGATAGTTGATGTTAGTCTTCATTTAGCGTTATTCACTTTTTTCTCTAAGCAATGTAAAACTAATTCTTGAGATGTTACAATATCCCTTATTTTAACATTTGACATCCTCATTAGAGTTAACGGTCATAATTAAACAATATAATATTCTAAAGGTGATTTTCACTCCTTTAAGTATAGCATTTAGTTTTCATATTTCCGATTAGAGGTGATACCATTTCTAAAGATCCAAGCCCAAACTAACCGAATACAACTTCAGGCTTTAGAACTAGACTTAAAATCCTTAAGCTGAAACTGGAATGATAATTGATCTTGATCTTTATTTAGTCCCATCTATTTTTTTAAGGAATGTAGGATTAAATCTTATGGTGTTACATTAATATTTTCCATTTTAACATCTAATGTCTTGATCAAAGTTTACAATCATAATTAGGTGATGTAGGATTCTAGAGGTGACTCCCACTCTTTTAATTGTAGCATTTACTTTCCATATTTCTAATTAGTCTAGGCTCTAAACCATTTGTAACGATTCAAGCCTAGTTGACCCATAATAACCTCAAACTTAACAATCAGACTTAAAATAATTAAGCTAAATTTGATCTTAGTCTTTATTTAGTTCCATATACTTCTTTTTATAATAAATGTATGATTAAATTTTAGGGTCTTACAAAAAAAAAAAACTCATGGTGTTAATGACTCTCTAGAGAGAGAAGATTTAGAAATACCATGAAAAAGGTAAAACAAACATGTGAAAATCTAACTAAAGTAGCAAGTTTTATTTCCCTAAAAAACAAGGTCCACTTAATATTTGTGAGCCTTATCTCTCAACTCTTGCTTGATTCACACATACTTAATAGCTCATGTCTTAGTGGAATCATTAGTCAAAGTAGCATTATCCAAGACCTTATGAAATCAAAGCACTGCAAGAAAGATGGAATTCTTGCTAAATCCTCTTACAAGAAATCAATCACATGGAATTAAAGCAATGCTAAAGATAGATAAAATGCTACAAATTTTTTTTTATTTTTTTGAAAAATAAGGGAGCCAAATAGACTGACTTAAATACTTTCATTAGCGATAATGTGAGTGATACAATCAGGGTCCTAAGAGTTATCCAAGATGACATCACACTAATTGAGCTTAACATGATTAGCTAGCTACGGTATGAGTACATGAATCTGCTATCCTTGGAACAATACGAAAGAAGATTTCTTCAAACCAAGGTATCACTTTTCAGCAGTCTTGTATCATGCGATGTAAATGGCACGGAGTCTCAGGGTTGATGTTTGCTTAAGATCTGTACAACTTGCAGCGAATCACCCTCGATGATAACCTTCTTCCAGCCTTCATGGCGAGCCAATAGAAAGCCGTGACAAAAGGCAACAGCTTCAGCCCCTGGCGGCGATCGATCTAGGGTGCTCATGGTAGGATGAGCAAATATGACGTCCATTTTTATCAACGGCAGCATCAACATTTATCTTAATAAAACTATCCACAGGTGGTGTCCAGAATATGTAAGCTGGCTAGAATCCATTTGAGGTCACAGTTCAAAAACTCATAGAGCATTGCCTGTGGAAGGCCTCGATCAGCTTGGTTGATGATGGAAGTCGATCTTGCTTTGTGACCAATATGGCATAACACAAAGATAGGTGTAATCATCATCATCATCATCAAGTGAAGCTCCATTCTAGGGAGTTTTTAGACTCCCTAGAAAGCTCCCAAATAAGAACAACATGTGGACAATCTAATGGTTTCAATAATAGTGGAAAAGGATAGTTGGCAAAGAGGATCTTGGATGATTTGATGGTTTAGAAGTTGTGCTCCAGAGGGAATGGATGAATTGAGAAAACATCAGACAAATATTTTAACTCTAGGAGAGCAATTAACAACTTACCACGAGGGCATTGTTGGATGTCAGGAATGTTCGGAAAGCCACAACCTTTAAGATATTAGATTGACAAAGATAAATAAAGCCCAGCCATAATGAAACGCCATGCAAGCTTGCATATCAATGCAGTATTGGTAAGGTTCATGTCACGGATGCCCAGACCGTCAAGACAATTGGGGGGTCTTGATTGTGCTCCAAGCCCAAAGATAACAATGCCAGTATGCCACTAGTTCAGTTCATAGTCCCACCACCAAAAGTTCTTTATAAGCTTGTCAACTTTTATGCAGTCATTCTTCTTGAGGAACAGGGTGCTCATGGCATATACTGGTGTGGAGGAAAGGGAAGCTTTGAAAAGAGTAGTGCCACCTGTGCCCAAATGTCAACAAAATGTCAACAAAAATAGTGTAAACATTATGAAAAATGTAGTAATTTATCATGTCCAAATCTTTTAGTCATTCTATGTATTCCATTGCATGATGCTCAAGATAATAAAATGTATGGCTATGATGCGATAATTTAAACATCATGATAAATATGTATTAATATAATGTACGGAAACCGAATCTGTCTTGTTAGGCAATGGTAAGGATATGACCAACACATATTCTATTCCAATTCCAAGTACAGAGGTAAGCAGGAGGCGTGTGGTGGCTCAAGCCCTCAATTGGTGTTGGGAAAAAAAACTACAGAATATTTAATTTCTCATAGTCAACTTGCAATAATCAACACAAACTACAAGTAAATTCCATAAGAGTCTAGATCAGCTACAATCTGGGCTCGCATGAGCCCAGAACCAAAGCTGTTGGATTTTACTGTTGCTATAGTGATGCAACAGCATCTAATGGTTAAGATACTTGACTCACATGACCCCAAATGGTAGTTGATAAATGTCGAATTCCATTAAAAGCTGAAGGCCTAATATGCAATAAACCAAGAACAACTCCAGCACACATTTGACTGTACTAGGAAAATTGAACTCTTTGTGGTACTTCTTTGCATCATTAAAGAAAGGGGAGAAAAAAAAACAACCAACATGTGAAGATCCAAAAAAAATCTTTTGTTCTTGGGTTTTCAAAACATCTAAACATTCTAGCTTAATTAGATGCCTACGGTTAAAAACAACCAACATGCCAAGATCCAAATTCGATTTGGTTCCTAATTTTGGACAAAAACCACTATGTTCGGGTCAATAGTTCAACAAAGACGCACTGTGGACATTCTATTAATACCATGGAGAATGACACGCTTCACTTGCTCCCTCCATGTGTCACGGAGAAGGCAAAAAAGCACCACTAAAGTAGCATGACGAGGCTTCAGTGGAAAGGCAACCGGGAAGTTGGTGGGGTCATAATGAATTACGTTAGGGTGGCTCGTGGTTTCGGGATCTCATAGAAAATGTTTCTTTTATGCCTTAGGTCTCCACCACAACTTGCATTCATTCGGTAATCCTTCCCCGTTTTCATTCTTAGACCTAGCTTCTCAATATTGTGACTCTTTCATGCTGTGTATTAGCCTATTAGGAACCTTTTCAGTAGGGTCTGAATTGCTAGCTCCTATTCATAGTTCTGCTATAGATGATACATGATGAAGATTTTTATAAGGTTCTTCTTTCTAATTATCGACATATCTATGATTTGGTAGGCATTGGTCCATAGAACCCACGAAAAAGAGATAGTTGTGGTGCGAAGTACTCTTGTGCACCTACATCACTCAACTTGTGTGCAACCACTCCCACTTATTGTTGGGCTACTTATTCACAGTTAGCAATTGGCTATAGGATTTCATCTCATCTATAGCACTTTAGAGGTCACTATGGCATGGTTGAATGTAGAGTAGTTCACACCTTTGATAATCCAAACAGGGGTAATGTTTGATTTCAGGTCCAAA
This sequence comes from Posidonia australis, assembly GCA_024699735.1. NCBI lineage: Eukaryota > Viridiplantae > Streptophyta > Magnoliopsida > Alismatales > Posidoniaceae > Posidonia > Posidonia australis. The sequence goes on from JAMKQA010011331.1 coordinate 10,769, forward strand.
TGGTAGGTAGCTTCCCTCAAATGGAGAAACTCCAGTCATGGAATACTAAATCTGAAAGTGCATGCTACCACTCACACCTTTCCAATTGGTTCATCAATGGTGTGGTGACGACCAACATAGCGCCAAATGAACGAGAATAGAAACCAAATCGTTCCATTTTCTCTGAGGGGGGCACCTAAAAACCTCTTTCCTCCCTTCTGGGTTCTTATTAAGTGAGCATAAATGGTTTATGGAAAAATTAGCTTTCTACGATGTTTGGAGTAGGGAATTGATCCACAGTAGAAGGCTCAGCTAGTAAACAAAAAAAAGAGAGTATTGGCCCTATTTCAACAAAGCTAGGGTTACCACTACATAAGCGTTCCCAATTCCTAGGAATTGTCCTCGAGTTAGTAGGTTGGGTCAACTACACCAAATTATTTCAGGCCATTGTCTAGTGGTCATTAGGTTTACATTTACATTAGTTTTTGCCCTACCCCATACCGTGAGGAGATTTCTTTGATTGGTTGTTGGCCGTACAAAAGCATGAGATAAAGTTTGTTTTTGATGCATTCTTTCTTATATATGACATTCAACACCTACCGAATCGATAGTATAAACTCGATGCGGATTCCCATGCATCGAAGCTACTTTTGTGCTTGCTAATGCCTCTCCACATCTCTTTCCGCCACCCAATAGGTGGGTGTATCTCCTAAGGGTCTAGGAATGAATAACACAAATCAATTTAAACTTATGATTATTAAGAATGAGCCAAAGAAGTCAATTTGGTCACCCTTGTTGGTTTAATGAGCTTAATTTCAATTTTGATGATAACAAAATATATTTATGTGCTAACCTTTTGTAGACACCCTAATATGTTTGCAAATGGACAAAACCCTAACAGGATTCTAAAAAACCCTAAAAAACCAAATAAAACTCTAACAAAACCCTAGAAACCCAAGGAAAATCCTAAAAACCCTAAAAACCTTAGAAAACCCTAAAAAGTCCTAAAAACCCTAGAAATCCTAAGAAAACGCTAAAAACCCTAGGAAAACCCTAAAAATCCTAGGAAAACCCCAAAATACAAAACAAAACCATAAAACCCTAAAAAAACCATAAAAATTAAACAAAACCATAAAACCCTAGAAAAACCCTAAGAAACTAAACAAAACCATAAAACCCTAAATAAACCCTAAACTTAAGTCAAACCCTAAGTCAAACCCTAAACCATAAGTCAAACTTCAACAACTTTAACCACTTCCACTTCACTCTAACCACTTTAACCACTTCCCACTTCACTCCAACCACCTTAACCACTTTCCACCTCTTCTTAACCACCTTAACCATTTCCTACTTCACTTCAACCACCGTAACCACTTCCCACCTCTTCTTAACCACCTTAACCACCTTCCACTCTAACTATAACAACCAACTAAGCCATTTGGAAGCCTATAAATAGCCCCATTTGCAAGTGAAAAGGGGACTTTTGGAAAATTGAGAGAAGAGCTTCCTAAAGCTTTTTCTCCCAACTAGAGCAATCAGAGTGATCCTGGAGCAATGAGGAAGCTCGTGGAGGAGAGAAATTGGATTTTCCAGCCATCTTCAGCGAGCTCCGGCGGTTTCCAACGAGCTCTGGCGGTCAACTTCACTGCTAGACCAGCTATGCCTTTCTCAGACCTCTATTTACTTCAGAAATGCTCTCCTAGGTCTCCCTCTATCTTCCCTGAGTGATTCCAATCAAGCCAGAGGCGTTCTTGAGCTGGAAACAAGCTCTCAGGCCTCACCGGAGTAATTCTCCGGTGGCTTAGGTGGGGGTGCGAATCCAGTAATTGATTCGAGCCCCAGAGCATTGGATCCTCCTTCCAAGACCTCCCTCTTGCTTCTCCACCCATCAAAACCTCACTTTGGCCGCTATGGAAGCTCCTAATGGAAGCTTGCTAGAGTCGCGACGTCTTGCCGTCACCAAGGAAGAAGACTGAGAACAACATCTGGACGCACGCCTCCAGCCCCACCGTGCCTCTCTGATCATCTAGAAACACTCCATGGCATGCTCCCAACACACCGAAGCCATCAGAGACGAGCCTCGTGCCCTAGATCACTCCCACAACCATGCTCACTGGAGAAGACGACGGTGACGGTAGGTGGAACCCAACATCGCGTGATCTTCCTCCATTTTGGTCTCTAAAGGAAGGGAAACGATCCTCGTCACTCACCCATGCCTCCTAGAGCCCTGGATCACCGCGTCGTAGCCTCTGGAGCTTCTGTAGACACCCCGATTTTGATGTGACTCATTGATAAGGCTCTAGTTGTTGCTTTGGATGGGGCTGACCATTGAACCAACCCGAAACCCATATCAAGCCTGCAGCCCAATTAGAAAACCAGACTAGTAGGGGAGAGCACTTAGCTAGCACACTTACCTAGCACACCTAGCTAGTACACCTCCCTAGCACACCTAGCTAGCACAGTTACCTAGCACACCTAGCAGGTGTACATCCCAGGCGCACATACCCGACGCACATCCCACACGCCCAGCCATTTCACAGACTGCGGGCTGCTGGCTTTCCACCTCCCATGGCTGTTACCTCTAGCAATGAATATGCCATGGAATCTTCCAGGCTTTTCATCTACGAGGTTCTCTGCATTCCCATGGGTTATCCATGAGAAAATCCTATATAAGGACACCCATAGGCAACCATTAGAGGAGGTTAGAAACCTTGAGTTCAGCAATTCTGTTTTGAGCAAGTATCCTGCACGAGCTACTCCTTCTTTCCAGTAGCTTATATTCATTTTCTGGAGCACTCCCTTGCGTCCCAAAGCACCCTTGGTCCTTCCAAAGCAACAAGGATCTCTTTATCTCTGATATTTCAAGAAGGAACATTTTGAGAAGTAGGTTTTCTACCTCTTCTTTCTCCTTTAGATCTCATTTTAGAAACATGATAAAGCATGCTCGAAATCTTACATATGGTTTGATTTATCCATATTTTTTATGAGGTTTTATGATGAATATGTTTGCTCTCCTTGCAAGATGATCTCCATGCAAGTCTATTCCTCTGTTTGCGAGCATGTCTACTTTTGTTTCTAGCATAAATCTGCATGAGTTATCTTCCTTACTGTTTCCTTGCACAACTCTTTGCCATGCACTTACATGTTCTTTGCACCTAGAGATATGCTTGATATATCATTTACATGTGTTTTGATAGGATTTACCCATATCATGTTTATTCCCTGGCATTTTGCATGTTTTCATACATGAACCCATCATTTCATTTTAGTCTTAAATACATGATTTACATAATGACTCTTGATCATATGCATCCCCATCATATTTTCAGCTTTTAATAATGGCATAGACCCATCTGCATTAGCACAAATCACCTTGTCTCTTTGCTGGGATAGATTCTGGATCAGATTGTAGTCTGACCCAGATTCTTTGGGGCGCACCACTCAAGCGCACCATTCCAGCGCACCACTCTGGTGCACCAAGCAGGTGCACCAGACTGGTCAGAGAGCAGAGCACTCGCATTAGCATCTTTGTTTGCATGGCTTTATCGAAGGTTTCAAGCTTGATTCTTTTATGGCTGATTCTCTGATATTTTAAGATTTCATTTGCATGTTTTCAGTTTTGATCAGATCGTTTTCCAATTGTTTTCTCCATTTTGTTATTCAGCCCTTGCTAGAATCTGGTAGGCTGGTTGCACTTTACTCATACGTGGAGAGCCTTGTGCATCAGCCCATGATCCAGTAGCATGGCTGAATCATGTATCCTTCATTTAGCATAACATAGGTGGGGCTTGTGTGAGGCTGTTAGCCCTTGAGCATGAGGTCCATAGATATTGCATTTGCACTTCTTTCGCTTTTAAGGCATGTTTTCCAAGTTTTGTGAAAGGTTTTATATGGCATGACTT
>JAMKQA010011334.1:0-11209 GCA_024699735.1 Posidonia australis
TGCCTAACACCTTCCTCGTACGTAATAGGGATCCTTACCCGCATTTCTGGTTTATGAAGACTTTTCTTTTATTGTTTTGCATGATTTTCATGTTATATTGTTTTCCTCGTCTTCCATTTGAATAGACTAGGCGGCGACTCCTGCATTTGCATATTTTAATTTTTGCCGTGGCTTTGCCAACTTTGGCACATATATTATTTGTTGCCACCCTCGACGACATGGTTACACCACCATCAAGTCAAGACAGGGAGAACCAAATTAACTGAATGTGCTCCACGGAATAGACACATGGCATGAAGCACGGAAGCCATCCATGAGCCCAACCCAAGGTAGCAACCAACGGTCCTAGTTAATTCAGTGGCTAGAACAAGAATAAATGGCCAAACCATCAATCATAAAACTCACAAAATGAGAGTGCATGCCAGCAACCAACGGTCCTAGTTAATTCTGTCACTAACTCTAGAACAAACATTCTAGCTCTTTTACACTAGTGTAAGGAACTCCATTTTTCATTGCAAGTGAAACAAAGCCCTTTAGCTATCCTTTTTGCATATTCTTATGGTGTAATGTTCCAAACAAGTAGCTTGTGAAACCTTACAAGCTCTCAAGTGACTCCCTTCTCTGCATTCTCATTTCCAAATCTCCTTCCTTTATCAAGGAGACTTCCCTTATCTAACTCCTAAAACTTCCTAACTTCCCTTCCTACAAATAGGCAATGTCAATGGCTTTCCTTAAGGACTAAGGTTTAAACGACCTTGCTTTTGTTTGCCAGTCAACTCTAAATCCAATTAAGTGCTAAGCTGATGTTCTTGAGAAAGGCCATCTACCTTATTACTCAACCTCTCATACTTACTGTGATACTCCTCTATTACATGCTTCTATCTCAACTTTACTAACTCACCCATAGCATACTTCATTAATCTATCCAAACCTGATAGAGCTTTGCTAGATGTAGGCTAGATGAGGACTTCCTACTGCTTATTAAGCCACCAATACCATTCCAAAGCATCCTCCTCAAGATGATAAGTAGTTACATAAACATTTTGATTCTCTAGAACTTGATGGAGGTCAAAATAGGCTTCTGCCTTGAACAACCAACTTTGAGGAGGTCCTTTACCATCATAATTTGGAAATGTGACTGTAAGAGCTTTAAATAGAAATTGATTACCTCCTTCTCGTACATCAACCTTCTTTCTAGTCGATTAATCACTTTGATTCCCTCTTCTTACTCCAAATTCCTCCATTTTCTATGAAATTTCCGTAATTTCATTCCCAAATTGGTGTGAGATGCTAGCAATCTCCTGTCACAAGTTTCTATATCTAGTTTCCATCTCAAACTTGACATGAGAAATCTCAAATCTCACTCATGAGACTTCCTCCTAAATCAAAAGCCACATTGCCTCAAAATCTTCTGGTCTCATCTCCTCAAAAGTGTCCTCGACCGTAGAGAGCTTTGATACTACTTTGTCAATGCTTGATTGGAGATTCCACCGCAAGCTAGGTAGAACTATTGTTGAATCGTGAACCTTGACCCTTGACTTTGTCATCGCAACAATTTCCAGAGTGCTTGAGCTTTGCCACAGAGAAACTCTAATTTAGCCTTGGATTTGGGAATGATGGGTCCAATGAGACTGGACAACCATCAATGCTTTATGTCATTTTAGTTCTACTACTTAAAGGCTTGGTGTGGAGACTAACCACAAACCGATAGCTCATCCGCTGTTGGATAGCACTTGCCCTATCCATTCTTCTGCAAGCATTGAATGTTAAGCATTGAGTGCAAACACTGGAAGAAGATGACGAACAGTGGCAACGATTTCAACTATCAACTATCATGCTAGGTCAAAATGCACCAGCTTTAAGAACCTAGCTCCGACAACCTGCATGTCTATAGTAGTAAATCAAATACAATTGGTTTATTACAAACAATATCCCTATAATCCTAACAATGAGAAATAGGAAATTACACTAGATAATTGGTAAAAATTCGAAATTTCGTTCATCCAAACTATAGCAAACTCAAAAATAATGGACAATCCATGGTAAAATTATGTTCTTGGTTGAATGATAATGGTCATCTATTTTACTATTGTCATTTTATAGCCTCTAGTCACTTATTTTTGCTCAAGGTTAGCTTGATTGGTTTTGGTATAAACAAAGGCAAGAAAAAACCACCATCAATCTACATGGTAGAGAAAAAGTGAAATTTAATGGATTTTCTTTGCAATTTTGACATGCTATCAGCTTGCACACAGTATGTATACTCTTCAAAGCTGCCTTCCTGGCTACATATTTTTCCTTCTCTCAGTTCTACCTCTCTCACGATTCTACTCCTCCAATCCAAGCTCCAATCATTCTCAAGCTCTCCCATGACTCTCTCTCTCTCTCTCTCTCCTACTTTGTCTTTCATGGCTAAGCATGAAGGCATCATAATTGTAGACCGCTCTTGACCAATTCAATAGTTTTAAAGGTAAAAATTACTAGGTCTCTAATATATAAGTTTTAAAATCAAAATACAATTTATAAAATTTTATCTACAAAAAGATTACATCGAAATAAAAATATAGGTCATTTAGACACTTCCAATCTCTCTCTCTCTCTATTTCTATACATACATACATATATATATATATATATATATATAGGCAAATTATCTGGTAGGGTTCGGCCTTACTTAGTTTAATTAGGACCCTTACTATAGACGGTTAGATCTTTATTTGATGGTTTTGATTCTTTTCATTTATCTTAAATAGGCAAACTTTCTTCTTCTTCTTTGGCATCTTCGTCGGAGCCGGAGCCGAAACCTCCACCAGCGCTTCCGGTGCAGGACTGGCGGCTACTGGAACCGGCGCAGGTGGAGACAATGTGGGTGTCGGGGAACTCACGTGTCGCCAGTGCAGGTGCAAGAGAGGTGGCGGGCGGTGACGGCAGTGACGCCACCGGGGTAGCAATGGGAGCCGACGTCGTGGGTTTGGTCGGAGCCACGGCAAGGGGAACTGCGGCTGGGAGTGGTGTCGTTGGGGCGACGGCTAGGGGTGGTGTGGTCGGGGCGGCGACTGTGGATGGTGTGGTTGGGGCAGCGGCGGGTGGTGCCATTGTGGGTTTGGTCGGGGAGGCTGCCGGGGACGGTGTGGTGGGGGTGGCAGTGGGGGCAATTGCCGGGGACTGAGCAGCGGCTGGGGGTGGTGTCGTTGGGGCGACAGCTGGGAGTGGTGTGGTCAGCGCGGCGACTGTGGATGGTGTGGTTGGGGTAGCGGTGGGTGGTGACGTTGTGGGTTTGGTCGGGGAGGCTACCGGGGACGGTGTGGTGGGGGTGGCAGTGGGGGAAGCTGCCGGGAACTGAACAGTGACGACGGAAATGGTGATGTAGAGGAGAGCAACAACAACGACTCCACTGTATCTATATTGATGGCACAATTTCCTTTTCTTTCTTTTATTCAAAATTAACGGTTTTGATGAATTAGTTTTTTTTGTAATGAGTGGTCTAGATTGAGGGCCTTAATTAAGCTAAGTAGGGCAGGGCACTACTAGATTACTACTCTATATATATATATATATATATATATATATATAGTTTGCTTTGAGCTAAAATGAATCATAATTGACACACCTTAGTTTCTCATATTACAAGTTTCAAAATCACTTAAAATTTCATTTATTCATATCATAGAGAATGTAAATGACATATAACAATTTAAAATTTTAATTTAATAGTTAAATATTAAAATATAAAATATATCATCAAAGGAAAAGAAAGAACTCAAGGACATACGTTTCTACTTATCTTATCTTATCTAGTTGTCCTATCTAGAATCCTTAATAGTATTTTATTTATCGGAACATATGTAATGATGTTTAGTTTCATATCTAGTTTTATTGCATTCAAATTGCGATGCATCTAAAGAAAAAGGATGCCCCTGGATCATCGGATTTGAATATAAATTGACATCATATTGATACGAGTTTGCATCATTTAATATTACATACTTCATTTGATTTCGAAACAGTATGATATTACAACCCTACTGTTGACGTGAAAATCCAACTAGACGTCATAAGTTTGAATTGATATGAGAATCGGCTTACAGAAAACTATTTTCATTTAATGTAGGTCAACATTCAAGACTAGATTATTGCTACAGTTAAGCATATTGTTTTTTGGTAAAAGTTTAATATGTATTTCATCGACTTAAATGTCCGATAAGAAAAATATAGTAATGTATGAGATATTACAGTAATATAGGCAGCAGTCTAAAAAGAAATGTTCAAAAATTACACTACCAACAAACAGAGCTGTAATTAAAAATTAGAGCCTCAAAGGCCCTCAGGTGACGCAGAGTCTCTTCCAAGGTCAACAAGGGACAAAGAATTGACACCTAGAGACAGCAGTTAAGCATATTGTTAAAGTGGTTAATAATTGCAGCAGAAATAGCATGGTAGAAGGAGGGTCTAGCCTCATCAATACGGATAATGGTTCATAAAGTTTTGGAATATAAATTCGAATGTTGTCATAATTTTCGAATATGATTACGAATATTCAAATTTTTAAATTTTAATATTCTATAAAAACATTTGTTACACATTTGATTTAAACACATAACCTTCCTGCTGAAACAAAGACCTCAATCACTGAACCAAAGTTATATACATGTTAGAAGAATACTTCTAAAACATTTATTATGTTATTATTAATATAATAAAGGACATATCTACTTTGCATTGGCTCCTTTTGTACTCCACTTGTAGTCATTTTAGATTTATTAAATTGACATTTATGTTGTGGATTTGTAGTTTATAATTTATTATACCAGAATTTCATGAGGTTTATAATTGTACAACATTCTATTAATATTCATTTTTTTGTATGTCTGAATATGATTTTCAATTTTTATATCCAACACATATCTGTATTCGATTTTTTTTGATAATTTTAAACAAATACGACTATAGTAAAGGATATATTTGATCTGTTTAGCATGTGTATTACTCGTAGAAGTAGCCAATTAAAAGATTTTACAATAGATAGGAACTTATTCAACAATACATCAGTTATTAGCATATATTGTACCAAAAACTAAAACTACTCACGGTAGTGGGCTGCGATCAAAGTGCCATGAAAATACATATGCAGATACACCATCATTAAAATGAAAAACAAGTGACATAATAGCTTATTTCATATGCCTAAAACCACAAATAATTAAAGTTAAGACATCAAAACAATATGGCAAATGCTTTGTAGAGGCGGCCTGGAGGTAATATCTACTACATTTTTTGCGAGGAAACATATCAAGGTAATCTCATAGCTAGCAGCCTCAAGCTTTTATTACTAGCGTTCACAGTTTCAATTCAGTTCTGACATCCCTGAAACTGAAATATCTCACTCTCTATTGTCAGTGGGTAAGGAATCTCCGGTAAAACTGGATCCATATTACAAAACCCATTCTGTTCTACTATTTGCAAAATATTCTGTTCTATCATCTGCACAGGGAAAGACAATATTAACAAAGTAGTTTTAGTTGTTCAATGAAGAGCCAATTTTTATCTGTAAAAATGAAGAGCTACAGCTCCTGCAGGAGGATTAGTTAAAAGTGATAGTTTATTGATGATACCTTGTCTTGGAGCATTTCATTTGCAGCCTTTAATATGCTCTCCTGCCCAAATCAAAAGACTGTCAAATTTTTTCTCCTTTTGGGAAGGTCAAAATCAAATCCAATTGATTTTTTTTCGTTTAATATTTCTCCTCTTGGTTGCTTCTTATGTAGTAAATTGTTAAATAATTCGTGTACACCTTTTTGTAGCATTAATCCCTAAAAATAGTGCTGCTTAACACAGCCTTGTGAAACATATAGCAGAGCCAGACTTGGGCTCTTTACCAAATCAAGCTATTATAACTAGAGCTAGGTTACTTGATTAACATGTGTTACATCAGGCCCTAATTATTATTAAAGTACGTCTACGCCACTTTATCTATTTCAAGGCTGAAGCTTTTTGCTGGTCTAACCATGTGCTCCTGATGATCTTCTTCTTGGAGTGCTTATAGAAAGACGACAAAGGTTGAAAGAACAGACAACAATACAATGTCCTAAGACAACTTGCTTACAAGAGCAACATTCAGGAAATTATTCATAGCATTTTATTTAGATTTTGCCATATTAGATGAAATGACTTGTATGGTAAATCTTACACATACAGAGTCTATTATTATGTTTTATTCAAATAAAATAGCATTCAAGCGGCTTAGTATGATATCTAACAGAAGGTATTTGAGAATTATGTGAGGGCAATAGCTATTTAAAGGAGAACCAGTATACATATGTTTTAGATGTATATGAGTATCTATACACATGTATAAATAAACAGAAAACACTAGAACATTCGAGAGTATGTTACACCTTTACTTCCCCTCAATTGAAGCAAAATAGAATGAAAGTGAAGATTGGAGCAAAGGAGGCTGGAATGATCTCGAGCTAAGCCCTAGGTGAAAAGGTCAACACGCTACCTTGAAGCAGGTATGTATCAAACTTTGATAGCACCTCAAACAATAAGTTCACGAATAAAATATAGGTCAATCTCAATATGCGGGATTGTTAATGAAACACTAGATTGTGAACCAAGGAAAGGACTGACATGTTGTCATAAAGCAACAAGAGTGCAATGTTCAAAGAGACCTCAAGCTCATGTAGTAGATAACAAATCATCGAATATCTGAAGTGGTAGAAGCAAGCGCATGATATTCGGACTCGACACTAGATTGTGAAATCATGGGTTGTTTCTTAGCAGTCCAAGAAAGTAGATTTGGATCAAGAAAAACGTAGGTACCTGTGATCGATCGTCTTGTATCAGGATCATTGTCCCAATCAACATCAAAAAAGGCCATAGATGGTTGAAGGGAGAGAATTTAAATGAGAGACCCATGTGGAGAGTACCTTTGATATACCTGAGAATCCACTTTACCTCTTGAAGATGATCAGTGCAAGGTGCTTTGAGAAATTGGGAAATAGAATTAACTGCAAAAGCAATATCTAGTTGTGTCATTGTTAAGTATTGTAACTCACTAACCATCTTAATAAGTGTCTCACGTTAGAAGAGATTTTGGAACTAGTTGCCATTAGTGTTGAACACAAACTACAGTTTTCCATCCAAATTTCGTTAGAAGATTGGCAACATAGCGTGTTTGAGTGAGAGCTAGACTAGAGGGGATGGTGAAGACCTCCAAGTTGAAGAAGAAACCCAAAGATCTAAGATCACGACAATCAAAAGTAGAGCATAAAACCTTGATGAATGCATTCACATTAGAGAGATGCAAGCCAATGACAATTATATAATCGACATACACTAGCAAGGCAAGGAAGGTCAAGGTACTCTATTTAAAAAAGAGAAAGGGATCAAATTTACTATTACTGAATCGCTATGTAAGAAGAAACTAATGAAGGCACATATACCATCCTCGAGGCAACTACTTGAGGCCATAGATCACTTTCTATAGTTGACATACATGACTAGGAAGGCAAGGATCAGCAAACTCAGGGGGCTATTTCATTTGAACCACAACAAGAAGAAAACCCTAAAAAAATGCATTATGCACATCAAGCGATCTAAGAGGCTAGTGGTGTTGAACACAAATTGCAATTTTCCATCCCAAATTTTGTCAAAAGATTGACAGCATAGAATGTCCAAGTGAGAGCAAGACCAGATTGGGTGGTGGAGACCTCCATGTCAAGGAAGAAACCTAGAGATCTGAGATCACGACAATCAAAAGTGGAGCATTAAACCTTGATGAATTCACATTAGAGAGATGTGAGCCAATGATAACTATATCAATGACATACACCAGCAAGGCAAGGAAGGTCAAGGTACTTTGTTTAATAAACGGAGAGGAACCAAATTTACTATTAAAGAATCCCTACGTAAGAAGAAACTGATGAAGGCACTTATACCATGCTTGAGGCAACTACTTGGGGCCATAGATCACTGTTTGTAGTTGACATACATGATTAGTAAGGCAAGGATCAACGAAGCTAGGGGATTATTTCATATGAACCACTTCAAAAAGAAAACCTTGAAGAAAAGCATTGCACACATAAAACTATATAAGAGGCCAATGGTGAGACACAATAAAGGTAAGAATAGTTCGAATGGTGATTTATTTCACCACTAGACTAAAGGTTTGATCATAATCGATGCTTTCTTGTTGGTGAAAACCTTTAGCCACCAGATGATCCTTTTGCCATTCAATACAATCATCTGTACAACATTGTGAACCCAAAATGTTCAATGAAGAAGTACAAGAAACTAGAACCCAAGTGCCATTTCAGATTAACGTGTCATACTCCTCTTGCATAGTCATACGCCAATGTGGAATATCCTTAGCCTTTGAGTAACACAATGGCTCATGTAGTTGAGAATAGCTTAACTCAATGAAGCAAGTAGTTGAAAGAGGATGAGGATGTGTAGTCCTCATAAGCTAATTAAGGCTTTAAAACTTCTTAGGAGTATTACCATAAGTCGCAGATGGTGGTAAGGAATCAATTGAGGAAGAGGAAGGCAAAACAAAAGAAGAAGAGGAAGTTTTAGGGTTGCTAGAGGTAGGAGATGATGTACAATGTGGCTTAGATGGAGGAGAGAAGAAGAAAGCATTGGAGACAAAGGTTGTAAGGTGGTAGAAGGTTGTTGGAAGTGGGGCCCAAAGTTGGTCGTTGTAGTGGATGAAGAAACAGAAGGGACACGTGCCACACTAGAAATGGAAAAAAAAAAAAACTTGCTGAGGTGTAGTAGGAGGTAAGGAACTTGGTAGGGTTTTATATGGAAAACAATCCTCATCAAACATAGCATGTCTTAACATGTATACCCTACTAGTGGTATAATCATGACATCAGAAGCCTTTGTGAGTAGTGTCGTAGCCAAGAAAAATACATGGAATAGATTGAGGCAAGAGTTTGTTTTTGGTGTTTGATGTGAGGAGAGGAAAATATAGACAGCCAATAACACTCAGCAAGTGATACTAAAGTCTATGGTGAAAGAGGCACTCGTAAGATGAGAGATTTCGAAGTATGGGAGAGGGTAAGTAGTTTATTAAGCACATGACAATAGCAATGACATCAACCCAAAAATAAGCTAGCAAGTCAGCCTAGACTGGAAGGCATCATGCCATTTCAACTAGATGCTTGTGTTTACGCTCAACAAACCCATTTTGTTGAGTAGTATATTGGAAAGAAATATGGTGGGAAATGCCACACATTTGAAGATAAGAAGAAAACTAATTGTTAACATGCTCACCACCACCATCCTATTGTAAAGTTTTTACACGTAGAGAGAAAAGATTTTCTATTATTCGATGAAAGTTTTGAGAAACATGGAATACATCAGATTTTCTATTTAATAGAAAAAACCATGTGTGTCTGGTATAATCATCAACTATAGCTAAATAGAGACAAGCACTGGAAATAGATAAGGTTGGTGCTAGTCCTCAAACATCAAGATGAAGAAGAGCTAAAGGTTGAGAAGCAATGATCTCTAGGCATGTGAATAAAAGTTGGGTGGACTTCTCCAAAGGACATATGTTGTAGGAGATGAAAATGAAGGACAACAAATAGGAATAGAAGAATCAGATAGAACAACATGAAAGATGGAAGGAGAAGGATGACCAAGCCTGGCATACCAAATGAAGGAGAAGAAAAGCTAGGAACGTGATAGAGGCTACAAGAGCTAGGGCTACGTCGTAGGAGTTTCTTAGTTGACTTGTCCTTATCATAGTACTCATTAGAATCAAGAAGAATGGCATAGTTGTTATCAAACGCAAAATGTTGAATAGAAAGCAAATTTTTAGTGAGAGAAGGAACATAGAGAACATTGCAAAGGAGAAGAGAACTGGAGAGAGTGGAAATAGAAGAGGAATCAGTGTGAGTAATGGATAGACAACACCCATTGCAAAGAAGGATAGAGTCTTTACCCTAATATAGTTGAGTGTTAGTAAGATCTGAGAGAGGCGATGTCATGTGCTGAAAAGCATTAGTTGTTGTCTAAAGGAGCTTGAACGAAGACAGAAATAAAGGCATCAGAGAGTGTGAGAGATGGTGTCATGTGTTGAGAAGCACTAGAGTCCAAAGCACCAGTTGTTGTCTAAAGGAGCCTAAACAGAGACATAAAAGAAGGCATTAGAGAGTGTATCTACAAAATAAGCATACTTGCTTCTCTCTAAGCAAAATCAGGTTGTGTATCCCTACTTGTTGCAAATCTGGCATGCTAGATTGTTGTTGATGGCTAGAGGAGTCGGCAACAATGGTGGTTTAGTGAAAGGACGAGAAGGACCCCCACCACTAGGAAACAAAGCACCACTAGGAAATAAGCACCCTGAAGCTAGAAAGGAAAATGGCCACTACCACCACGGCCATGTCCATAACCCTTATTGCGACCTCTTCCATGACATAAAAAAGAATTGTTGTTCTAGGAGTTGTGGGATACTGTGACAATGCTAGAAGCCAACAAAGGAGCACCAGAGACCACCAAAGAGGTAGATGCTATAAGAGCAGCACTCACAGGAGGAGGACCAACATAGTAAGACGTTTCATGAGATTCTCCTCTTGGATAAGAAGTTCAAAAAGCTCATCGAAGGTAGTGGAGGGACAGAAATGCAGAGAAGTGATGAACTCTTTGTATTCATTAATCTCCAAACCATCTACAACAAAGTCGATAAAGTCCGAGTAGGGAATACGAGAATCGACAACAGATAGAGAATCGAAGTAGGACTTAGCAAGTAGGAAATAATCTATCATACTTTGGTTGACAGTCTTCTAGAGAGAACAGAGAAGATCATGAATGGAGTGAACTTGAATCTTCGAGTAAGGAGATAGACAATAATCTAGAAGAGACCAAGCTTCCTCAGTAGTCTTGCAAAGAAGAAGCATGGTGTGACCGTGTGCCCATGCCCGACCCGCCCGACCCGGAGGGAGGGGGAAGGGGAGGAGACAGCAGCCATGCCAATGATGGCGAAGGCGCAAGGTAAAAGAAAAGAAAAAGGAGTCGCCACCTAGTCTTTTAAGGAAAAGACGAGGACAACCACAAAAGGATGAGTGCATGAGATGCAAATGGGAAGGCTGGATGTCTGCTAACCAGAGGATGGGTAAGGATTCCTATTACGCACGAGGAAGGTGTTAGGCACCCTCGTACGCCCGAGAAACTCGATCTTTCTAGTTCAAATGCTTGCTAA